>BQNB010041039.1:0-47022 GCA_026074375.1 Tanacetum coccineum | reverse complement strand
AGAAAACAAGGACATAAATGAACATTTTCCATTAGAGACTCTTGGAGTTATTTCTAGTGAAAGTACCCCATGGTTTGCGGACTATGCAAATTTCCATGCGGAGAATTTTATCATCAAAGGAATGTCAACTCAACAAAAGAAGAAGTTTTTCAAGGACGTTAAACATTATTTATGGTACGATCCCTATCTTTTTCATATATGTGCGGATCAAATCATTCAACGGTGTGTGCATGGGAAAGAAGCTTTTGAAATCCTCAAAGCTTGTCATGAAGGACCCACTAGGGGCCATCATAGTGCCAATCTCACCGCTCGAAAAGTATTTAATGCCAGATTCTTTTGGCCTACCATATATCGAGATGTCATACGATGATCAAATCTTGTGATACATGTCAAAGACAAGGTAAAATTTCACAACGAGATGAACTGCCTCAAAATGCTATCAAAGTTTGTGAAATCTTCGATGTATGGGGTATTGATTTCATAGGACCATTTCTGTCTTCACATGGGAATAAATACATCCTCGTAGCCGTTGATTATCTTTTGAAATGGGTTGAAGCAAAGGCGCTCCCCACAAATGATGCTAGAGTTGTAGTTAAGTTTTTAAAATCCCTTTTTGCCCGATTCGGAACACCTAGAGCTATTATAAGCGATCGTGGGACCCATTTTTGTAATGATCAGTTTGCTAAAGTAATGTCTAAGTATGGGGTCACACATCGTCTTGCTACCGCTTATCACCCTCAAACGAGCGGTCAAGTGGAGGTGTCCAATCGTGGTTTGAAACGTATTCTAGAAAGGACGGTTAGAGAAAACCGTGCCTCGTGGTCCGACAAACTAGATGACGCTTTGTGGGCATTTCGTACTGCTTTTAAGACACCAATTGGTTGTACGCCTTACAAGTTAGTGTACGGAAAGTCTTGCCATTTACCTATCGAGTTAGAGCATAAAGCATATTGGGCTTTGAAACATGCTAATTTCGATCTTAAAACCGCGGGTGATCACCGGAAGCTTCAACTTAATGAACTTAATGAGCTTCGTGATCAAGCTTACGAGAATTCTTTGATTTATAAAGAGAGGACGAAGAAGCTTCACGACTCAAAGATCAAAAACCGCATTTTCAATGTTGGTGATCGAGTTTTACTCTTCAACTCTCGTCTAAAGATATTCTCGGGAAAGCTTAAAACTCGTTGGTCAGGACCTTTCACCATCACCAAAGTTTTTCCATACGGAACCATTGAGTTATCTCAACCCGATGGTCCAAACTTTAAGGTGAATGGTCATCGTGTGAAGCATTACTTCGGAGGGGACTTACCACCCAAGGTAGTCCAGGATCTCCACACTTTCTCCAAGGACGAATGAATTCGGGGATCGAGTCAAGCTATGTGACTCGGTTACCAAAAACAAAGCGCTTCGTGGGAGGCACCCCATGCTTATCCTTCTATCTTCTTTCTTATTTCTATTGTGATGTGAGGAGGCTTGTACTCTTCCGATTCTTGTTGTTTATTTTTGTACTTATGATTTTTTGTAGGAATTGAACCCAAAATTTTTGAAGACTCTTGTGTTTTGTGTTTTTTTCCGGTCCCACTTTTTTCTGCTTCCTAAGCCTTGCTATACCATTAGTTTTGGGGAAATCCGATATCCTAGATACTATCGACTAACATTATCTTTTAGCATACTTGATAAACGCTTAAGATTTTTGTTGATACTTTTCTCCAGCTTGAGGTTTTATCATTCGACTTATTGAGTTTCTAGTATTGGGTTTTAAGTCCTTAGCTAGGAAACATGAGACCATGTTTAATTTGAGTAATTGGGTAGTATAGTTCTTCGATAGATCTTCACTACCTTTGCCCGTTGTTCTCACGTATCCCGTTTTCCTGCAAAATTTTTAAATTTTTATGCCTTAATATCTAGTTTATTGTTTATAAAAAAATGATGAAAAAATAGAAAATAGTTCACACGAATGTAGGCTTTCTGTTGGTGAGAACAAAAAGTAAATTTTGACCCGACCGGTTTTATATCTTAGCTTTTTCCTTAACATAAATAGATTGAAATTTGACTATATCTTTTATACAAGGAGCTATAAAAACCAAGTCTAGCTTGAAAAAGTCAAGATTTTGCAAGTTCCCATAATAGATTATAAAATATGCGAAAATCGATTTATTAGAGTTGGAGATTGTTGCTCAGGTCTAGTTGTGACTTGTTAAAGTGCCGAACTTAATTGGTTACATTATAAGGTATTCACGATATTTCATTACTTAGAAATTTTAAATTGTGAAGAACAAAGAGATGAAAAGAGTATATATAAGTTTTAATAATTAAACATAGAATAGTTGGTATTTCTTTGAATGCTCAAAGAAGGTTAATTTTTGCATTTTGCTCTCGATCAGCGTTAATAAACTGTTTATATAATATGTTGAATAAATAAAGTTTCTTTTGGATTTGCGATTCTTGAGTTTTAGATCACTTGAGTAGAGCATTCCCTCTGATGAAAGTAAAGGTAACATCGAGGTTTTGTCAGATGTTGTGGGGGAAATAGACACCTATGGACCATGGTCGCTCGCAAAACCTATGTGGCATTGTTAAAAGACAAATACTTGAAATTTTGGGCTTATAATAATTATTATTATGAAATAAAACCAAAAGCCCGGAATAAGACTTCTGATCATGGTCGAGCTTCGCATACCGATGTGACAGTCGTTTAAAGGGTAGAGGTAATAATAATAATAACAAAAACTATGGGCTGATAAAAGTTTACTACCTCTTGTCGGCTCATAACCGATGTGGTAGTCTTCTAAATAAGGAACACAGTAATAATAATCCGAGACTGATAAAAGTTTGTTGCATCTTGCGGATCACAACTATGTTGCCGCCTCTAGAAGGTCGAGAAAAATTACCAAGGTCAAATATGTTTGCTGTATCTTGCCGCTTCACAACCTCATGTTGCAACTTCTAAAGGACGAGGGTTTAATAATGTTGCTATAATAATAATAAGAAGAATAATAAAGCCAAATTTCAACTACGGGGTTATCTAAATAAAGCCTCCGTCTCTGGACTCGTAGTTGAGTTGTTGCGGATGAAATAAAAAGGATAACCCCTAAATCATGCGAAATTAGAACCTTAATGTGGACCTTATTCTTACCACATCGTCTCTTTAGGAAAGGATTTCAAACTATTAATGGTCTAAACTGGGTTTACTCTATTAATAATGACATAATTTATTTGTCACCAATAATAATAATAAAATTCTAAGAGGAAATTAGGAATAAAGGAACATCAATATCAAGAATCACCTCCCCAAACCTGAATGTACTAAAGAACTCCATGATGAGCTCAAACACTAATGGGCCACGCACCTCGAATAACCGCCTCCAAGCATAGTTAGTGAACACACTCCGCCCCCGACACTAGTACAAAAAGTGGTATTGGTCACACAAAAAATGTGTGACTATATACATATAGTCACACACGCAAAAAGTTTCGTGTGTGACAAAAGGTCGCGCCGCCGTAGGTCACCTACGGTCACGCTTTCGAGTTAGTCCCACATAAGGAAGCTTTAGTGTCCGTATCCACGTTTTTTGTGTGACTAAATAGGTATAATTTAGTGACCGTAAACAATGAACAACCAACAAAGCATGTTTTTTTTGTATATTTAGTCACATACAATTAAACATAGAGTGGCAAAAAGTGGTAATATGTGTGACCATATGATGTTTAAAGTGAAGAAATGTGTATTTTGTGTGACTATTGTTCATCTAATGGCCACATGAATTTTATGTTTGTGTGACCTTTTGTAATATTTAGCCACACAAAGCATGTTTGTTTTGGGTATTTAGTCACATACAACTAGGCATAAAGTGACCAAAAGTGTTAATAAGTGTGACCATATGGTGTTTAAATTAAAGAAATGTGTATTTTGTGTGACTATTGATCATCTAATGGTCACATGAATTTTATGTTAGTGTGGCCTTTTGTAATATTTAGTCACACAAAGCATGTTTGTTTTGGGTATTTAGACATAAAATTAGAGCCATAAAGTGAGCCAAAAGTGTTAATTAAGTGTGACCAATGGTGTTTTAAAAGTGAAGAAATATTTAATTTGTGTGACTATTTAATCATCCAATGGCACATGAATTATGTTGTGTGGCCTTTCGTAATATTATCGTCACACAAAGCATGTTTTTTGTTGTAGTTAAGTCACATACAAATAAGCATAAAGTGACCAAAAGTGTTAATAAGTGTGACCATATGCTGTTAAGTGAATAAATATGTATTTTGTGTGACATTGATCACTCCAGATAGGCCACATAAATTTTATGTTTGTGGGCCTTTTTTAATATTTAGTCACACAAAGCATGTTTGTTTTGGGTATTTAGTCACATACAACTAAGCATAAAGTGACCAAAAGTGTTAATAAGTGTGACCATATGTTGTTTAAAGTGAAGAAATGTGTATTTTGTGTGACTATTGATCATGCCAAATGCCACAAGAATGTTTAGTTTGTGTGCCTTTATAATATTTAGGTCACATAAAGAATTAACAAACAATACCAAAAAGTGTTTAACAAGTGTGACCATAATGCATCGTTTAGTCACATTTTAAGAAATACAATATATATCAAAACAAAGCTCAAATATATAAAACAAAATTAATACAAATTCTATAACACAGGAATGTATATAACTTGAACCAATATAAAATTGTAATGTTCCGTATATACAAAACTTTCTAAATTAACTAAGGCTTTCTGACTCCTCATCTATTAGCTTCCTTTGTGCATGGCATCACTAGAGACATATAAATTTGCGTTTCGTTGTACTTTAGGTGTAGATTTGTTTCTCAACATGATCATTTGTATGGTACTTGGTGGATTCCATGCAGGAAACAAAAGCTGCGTGTATCAAACACTGAATTAAATATTAAGAATTATATATATGTAGGTTCATAAAACACATGTATGTACCTTTGGATCCAAAACAACTTGATTCTTTGGCCATGCAACAAAACCACCTACTGCATCCAAAACTATTATGCAACCGTTACTTCCTACATCCGGTATAAATGCTGCATCCACTAGAGATTTATCAATTGACACTTTGTAGCAATCCTTTGGGAGTGCTTTGTTATGAAGCATTATTTTCCCATCACTCTTGTATACGGTACCCTCAGCAATAATAGTTGTTTTTTTAAGTGCCACAGTCTGACTGAATCCAAAAAAGATTGTTGCACGTATGTATAAAGAAATTAATTAAACAAAAGAGAAAGAGAGTACAAGTGCTTAAAGCTAAATGCTAAAAAACGTGAGAAAAATGCTTAAAAATACAAAAAAAACTACAAACTGAAATTAAAACTTGCTGCCTAAAGCTTCTGTCTTCTTCTCTTTTTTATAGCCGAGTCCTTGTGTTAGTTGTGTGAGAGGGGGAAAGCAAACACATCCTAGCCCTTCAATCTTCAAAAATCCATCTTGGTCGTCGAAATAGGTCTTGGGAGGTGTGGGATTGCCAACTTGGCAATCTCACAGCTGGGAAAGTTAGTGGAGGAGGGGGGAGTGGTTTAACCATGGTGGTGGTGGAGGTTTACAGGGTAAAACGGGTTTTGCAGACCCGTGAGTTGTGTTGGGAGGGAAAAACGAGCGGGAAAAGAAGTTTGGTTATAACAGAGTGAAGGTTTGGGTAAATGGCAAGTTAGGTCCCTCAGGGTTATTTGTTTCATTGCACCCTTCGTCCTTGTGGTTATATAACTTTTGGGGACTTGGCAAAACAAGTCCCCAAGAGTTATATAACTCTTTGCACCACCAGTCCTTGGTGTACAAGTTAGGGGAGTTGGCAGTTTTGCCCCCCCACTTGTTATTTTGAGCATTTTGCAAAAACAGCCCTTGTCTTCTTTTTTCCTCTTTTCTCTTATAAATATAAGTTTAGGGGTTTGGCAATTTCAACCCTTAAACTTATATTTCTTGATTTGTTGACTTTTTGGCTTCGGGGTTGACTTGGGTTGACTTTGACTTTGACCAGTTGACTTTTCTGTTGACTTTTTGACTTGATTGACTTTCCGGCTTCGATTTGGCTTTGTCTTTCACAGTCTTTTCCATTCCGAGTCCGGTTTTGTCGTTTTGGCTTTGTTTTTCGTCCTTTTCTTAGTTATCCGTTCCTGCACAATACAATTAGCAAAACAAGCATATATTTGGCATTTTAAGTCCGTTTTTGGTTATTTCAGCTCGTTTTTAAAGGTAAAAGGTATGTGTAATTAAGCACATACCATATGTCACTCTACTTCCTACTCCTCTTGCATAACCTCCCTTTTCCTTACCTAATACAAGTGTCATGGCATCAGTGCCTTGATCTACCTGCAAGGTTCCTTCTTTGATCTTGTCCTCAGTTTCTTTCTGCACACACAATATGGGAAATAGGTTATTATACGAAAATGAACATAATAAAAAAATTGCAGTCAAACTTACAAGTTTATCTCCCACTGATCTAATCTCATCATCTTGATATTCTCCGTCTTTGTTTATCGTTCCTTTCAACCATAGGGTACCATGGGTGGGTTATTCATCTTGTTTAATTTCTTTTTTTTCAATCTTATAAACATCAAATACATACACATGTAAGTTAAACCGATATAAACGAATGATGCTATGAAATGCAAATGTGTAAATGTGTAATCTTACCATTTTCTCTTTCACATGTGCGTATCTACCTCGTCCTATTGTATGCGGAAAAACACACTTGGAACGCGCCATTTTAGCTTTAGCAGATTTCACCTTGCAACACAAAATCATAAGGCGTTTAGATGTAGTAATGCTGCTAGTATAAAACTAATATATATGGAAACACAAAGTTATGAAAGATATATGGACTTAAATAAAAATGACTAATTAAAACCTTGTATTCCTCGGTGGCCGTGTAGTTTACAAAATTGACCTAATCTTCGGCTTTTAAAATTGTAGTATACTTCGTCGGGACTTCATTTAGCTTTGAAGGTGTATCTTGGTTGGGCAATATATATGTTTGTCTCAGTTTCCTTCTAAAATTCCTTAGAAGTTAACCAAGACGATTCATTACCAGCTTTCTGACCGTCAAGTCAACATCAAAGTATCGCTGCAAAGATTAACACAATGTTGTGAATTAATTAGTTGCACATAATGTAAATGCAGAGATAAACTTATGTAGTACTGGGTTCAAAAATAGTATATGTGTACCGTGATTTCATCCCATAGTTTATTTCTTGCTTCTGGACCCACCTTCTTCTAGGATAGAATCTGCAAACCTATATGCTCACGAACCATGTCTCCTAAAAAAACTCGAAAACAATGCTCGTGTTTTTCCTGATATCCTATTCAATGAATCAAAAAAGGTTACACTGAGCTTTACTCCACCGGGTTTTCCATATTCCTTGCGAAACTTGCATAACCTGGTTATGCCCCTCTTAGCATAACCATTTGAATGGTTGTTTTCATCATCCTCATGCGCATCCTCAATATACTCCTCTGATTGATATCCTAAATCGTCAATTTCATTTTCATTTTCATTATCATAATTAACCAAATTGGCCTGATTATCAATGGCTTCAGTTTCCATGATTCTTCAGCCGCAATGTGTAAAAGGATAATAAGTTAAATAGTGGTAATTAATGGTTATGTTAAAAGAGATTGTTTTTGGTTATGTTTTGGTTTGTCAGCTTTTTTTGAGAGATGAAAACGTGTTTTTGCTGAAATTAGGAAAATAAATCGTCCATATTCATATGTGATTTTAAAATTTTTGGCTGCAATTTGGCTCCAAATTTTAAATTTTTAAAAAGTTAAAAATTTTGAATTATTGATAATTTAACATTGATTATTTAAATTTGGTGTTGCTCAATTAAGTGTATTCTTTTATCATTAAATGGAGATGTCGGTGACTATATGTTTTAATTATCAATTTAATTTTTATTTTAAAAAATAAAATTTTATGACAATTAACATATTAAAAAGTGGTAATCTTACATGTTATACTCATCCATATAGTCATAATACCAATTGATTCTACCAAAACATCTATCTAATACAAAATTTAAAAAATTTAATTTTAAATTAAAATTTTGAAAATTTTGAAAATACGTTACCAACATTACGAAACGAACCGCCCCGTGAACACACCTTAACTTATGACCATGATGTCAAATACCCATTAATGAATATGACTAGTGATATCCTAATGCAGCATGGACCCAGGACCACATATGAATTAGCCTTAATCTCCAGGTCATTCGAAAGGGTCTCATTACATTATAAGCCGCTTCACCAATGCGCATTAACCCATATGTTAATTACCCATTGTCATCAGTCATGGATGTGTCGTAACATGACAACTCAAAAGCAACTACAACCCAAGTGTATATCACACATATGATGTCGAAATACATTTAATGATGTGAACATTCTATATCCTAATTGGACACTTGACCCATTTGACCCATATGAATTAGCATAAACACGGTATGCATGGGTTCCATTTACATATATAAGCACTACAACCCAATGCACATGACCGATGATCCATGTTATATTACCAACTGTCACCAGTCATGATGATTTCATAAATGACACTCTAAGCCTACTACCAACCCATGCATATGACCTATATGATGCCAAATACCAAATTACATGAATGTGACCATGTGTGATATCCTAATCGCACACATGAGGACCCATATGAAATTAGCCATAATCACCGGCTCGTGCCATGGGTTCCATTACAATTAAAAGCCACTACAAACCCAATGCACATGACCCATTAACCATGTTAATTACCTATAGTCACCTGTCAAGGATGCTTTTGTGTTCGTTAATGACACTCTAAGCAACTACAACCCAATGCATATGACCCATATAATGTCAAATACCCATTAATGAATGTGACCAGTGATATCCTAATAATGCACACTGACCAATGATTCGACTCATATGAAGAAATTAGCCATATTCACGGATCGGCATAGGGGTTCCATTACAATTATAAGCAATACAATCTAATGGACATGACCCATGACCCATGTTAATTACCAATTGTCACCAGTCATGGATGTGTCGTAACATGACACTCTAAGCACAACTACAACCCAATTCATATGACCTTATTGATGTCAAATACCCATTAATGAATGTGACTAGTGATATCCTAATGCACATGACCCATGACCCATATGAATTAGCCATAATCACAGGTCATGCATGGGTTCCTTTACTTAATTTTAGCCACTAAACCCTAATGCGCACATGACCCATGTTAATTTACCCATTGTCACTAGTCCATGGAATGTGTCGTAACATGTCACTTAAGCAACTACAATCCATATGTATATGACCCATTTGATTTCAAATAATGATAGTGACCAATGATTTCCTAATGCATACATGACCATGATCGACCTATATGAATTAGCCATAATCATCGGTCATGCATGGGTTCCATTATAATATAAGCCACTACAACCATGCTAATTAACCATTGTCACCAGTCATGGATGTGTTGTAACAGGGAGGTCGACCAATACTCATCGATTAATCCCGCTTAGAACGATTACAAGCTACAGGCAGGTCGATCGCATGACTATCGATTCGTGGTTTTTTCAACCTTTGCTACTTATACGTTACATTTTGTGGTTAATAACAATTAAAAAACTTTTATTCATCACTAGTTATTGTGTCGAAAACTATTTTCTGAGTTAATCCCGCCTAGAATTGATTAAAAAAGATACAGGCGCAGGGTCAAATTGCCCGACATACGTCTATCGATTCAGATTTTTGCACATTTCTTTTATTTCGTGCGCTAAAGGTATTTTCCCATTGATATTTTCGTGAAATATTTCGTAAAATTCATGATAATGTATTCCCCCAAAAATTTCAAGAATCATATTCCCCCAGAAACAACTCCTCCTGTCACCCGCCACAACTCCCTCTCATCCTCTCACACCAAAAATCTTGTCACCACCACAGCTCTCATCACGTCACTCTCTCGTCCATCACTGTCACTCTCCCGTCATAGACCCACCACTCCCGTCACCACTAGTAAGTATTATATTCCTTTTGTACACATCGTTCTAAAAAAACCATGTTTATGATTCTCTAATTGAAAATGTCATGATTATGTTGTAATTGAACATTTGTTTTAAGATTTCTTCTTGTAAATTATGTCATATTTTTTTGGTAAAATTAGCTAGTTAATTGGTTAAAATATATAAGTAGCCCTGTTAAGCCTATTATCACATGAACATGGAACCGGAATTGGGACTAAATGAATTAGGGTTCCTGGATGGGTGATATTTATAAGGGGGAATGGTCTGGTGTGTTGAAAAGCTATAAATTGGCCTCAACCAACTATCTTAATTGAAAAAATAAATGTCAAGTTACCAGAATCTGTTCTTATATTATGAGTTTATATTGGTTTTTGATCACCGGACCTTTAAACTAACGATGGGGTGACCTGCAGGGATACATTTATAAACATTGACAAGTCTTGGATGGAAACTAATAGGATCAGCAAATCTTATGTTGATGGAGTAGCATCCTTTACTGATTATGCAGTACACAACTTGCAGAAGACGAGGAACATCGACCTACGAGTTAATAAAAAACATATTGCATTCCATGTCCGTCTGTACAAATGTTTAAACCCACCATAGAGCTATAAAGTGGAGGAAGTGCAATCCCATTTTATACAGAATGGGATTGTGATAAGCTACACAATGTGGACTAAACATAGAGAAGAGGTATGAGCATCAATAAGTGCCCCCAAACCTAGTTTAATGCTACAACAGAGTTTGTTGACAACATGGATTTTCGCTTATATTCTAATAGATTGGCCACTGAGAACTGTTAGAATATGGTTAATGCTACAAAAGATAATTTTGATGTGGATGACCTTGTCAAGTTTCAAGAACTATTATTAGACGCAGAGAAGCCTCTTTATGAAGGATGTCCGGACATCACAAAGTTGTCCGCATACTCAACTTGAAGGGTAAATACGGAGCTTCTGATAAGTTCTTCACTGAATTACTAGGCTTGATAAAAAAGATGCTACCTGATGGTAATGAAATGGTGGAAAAAACTAATCAAGCCAAAAAAGTTATGAGATTGATGGGATCAGGATACAAAAAGATACATGTATGTATCAACAACTGCCTTTTTTACTAGAAGAATGACAAGGATCTGACTGCGTGTCGAACTTGTGGGACATCAAGATGGAAGGTGGATAATAAGACAAAGAAAGTGTACGAAAACATTCCAGCAAAGGTAATGTGGTACTTTCTGTTCATACCTCAAGACTGCCATTCGGACTATTTAGATAAGTCAGTATTTCAGAAGTTTTAAGATGGCACGCGACACGGGGGATAACAGATGATGTGTTATGTCACCCCGCAGATTCACAGGCATGGCATACCATAGATGAGAAATTCCTTGAAATCGCTGAAGATACAAGAAATCTACGGCTAGGAATATCGGCTGATGGGGTTGACGTCAACACGGGAAACAGGCATCACAGTGTATGGCCAGTTTTAACTGTCATATACAACCTTCCTCCATGGTTGTGTATGAAAAGAAAGTTTATCAACCTTTCGGTATTAATATCGGGATACCCGGGAAATGATATCGATGTTTTTTTAGAACCGTTGGTTGATGATCTACATACCTTATTCGAGACAGGGGTTGATACGTATGATGCTTCCACAAAAGATAACTTTAATCTACGTGCCGTTGTGTTATGGACAATAAATGATTACCCTGCACTTGGTACATTATGTGGCTGCCCGTACAGTGGATTCAAAGGTTGTGTAGTATGTGGGAAAGATACAAACTGTGTTAGACTTTCTGCCTCATCCAAGCAAAGTTATGTTGGTCACAGACGATATCTACCATATAACCATCCGTTCAGAAAGCAAAAGAAGGCATTTAATGGACAACAAGAATTTCTCCAGGCTCCAATTCCAATGACCGGGGAACAAATATACAACGAGGTAAAACATATTGAAAATAAGTGGGGAAAAGGAAAACGAACAAACAATAATGCATCAGAAAACCAAGAAGATACGAGAGGCAGAGGTGGTAAGATTCAAAAGCAGAAAAGAAACACAACAGAAGAAGAGGGTAGTTCAAGCCAAGTAAACGGACAAAACGGTGTGTATTGGAAGAAATTCAACATTTGGTATCGAAAACTTAAGTATTGGAGGCATAATCCTGTTCCACATTGTATTGATTTTATGCATGTAGAAAAGAATGTTGCTGAGAGTATAGTCGGAACTCTGCTACATGTTCCGGGAAAGACGAAAGATGGATTGAATGCTCGATTGGATCTGGCTGAGTTGGGGGTAAAACCAGAGTTGTTTGCTATGCAAGATGAAGACAAAACAACACTACCTCCAGCAGGTTACACATTAACGAATGCTGAAAAAGACATCTTTTGTGAAACGTTACACAACATCAAGGTACCAGAAGGCTATTGTTCAAATTTCTCTAGTTTGGTCAACCTAAAGGATAGGAAGCTCATTGGCCTTAAATCGCATGACTATCACATGCTAATGCAAGAGTTTTTGCCCATTGCAATACGTTTAATCATGCACCCACCCACACGATATGCTATTATCAGGTTTAGCTTTTTCTTTAAATCGATATATAGCAAAGAAATCATATTGCAAGAACTAGATAAGATGCAAGCAGAACTGGTAGTGACACTATGCCTACTCGAGAAGTTCTTTCCTCCGTCAATTTTTGATATTATGATACATTTGACTGTGCACCTAACTAGGGAGGTAAAATTATGTGGTCCCATATGCTTTCGGTGTATGTATCCCTTCGAAAGATGTATGAAGGTTATTAAAGGACACATGCGAAACAGAAATAAACCAGAGGGATGCATTGCTGAGGAGACTATTGCGGAAGAAACAATAGAGTTTTTTTTGCGAATATCATAAATCCGTTGAATCCCACCTGATAAACATGAAACTTATAAAAATAAGGAAGGAAAGCCATTGTCGGCCGGCAAATCAAGTGAAGTTTCTGCAAAACTCTTTCAGAAAGCACATTTGTATGTAATACAGAATACAGATGAAATTGTACCGTATATCGAGTAAGTATTACTAACACATGTCTATTTCGTTACTTAAAATGTTCTATCAAATATAATAATCAAAGACATTGTTTCAGGCGACACAAGCAAGTTTTGAAAACAGAAAACCCGGGTAAACGAATAGCATTTCTGGAGAATGAGCACAGTAAATCTTTTGCTAAGTGGTTACGCGAAGAGGTAATTAGTCGTATGTTATTTATAATTGTTTTTTTGTTGTTCCTTAAATTTGAAGCTAATATATACGTGTAATGAAATTCAGGTGGAGAGAGAGTTAGCGATCGACAAAGAAAGTGTATCAGAAACTGTAAGGTGGATATCATATGGACCACGCGCCACCGTAGTGAAATACGATGCATATAACATCAATGGGTATACCTTTCGTACGAAATGTCATGATGGCAAAGTTTACCAGAACAGTGGGGTTAGTGTTGAGGCAATCGATCTGCACATATCTAAAGAAGTTGCAACCACAAGAAAGCATACTATTATGGTGTTTTATAAGAGATATGGGTACTAGATTACCGTTTTAGGCAAATTCCTCTTTTCAAATGTGATTGGGTTAATCACAAATCTGGTGGTGTGAAACGCGATAAAGTTAGGTATACATTGGTCGACCTGAATAATTTAGGCCACAAGGTTGATCAATTCGTATTAGCCTCACAAGCACTACAAGTGTTTTATGTGAAAGACCCGATAGATAAAAAATTGTCTATTGTCTTTAAGACACCTCCCATGAATTACAAAGATACGTATGACGAAGTCGATGAGGAATTTAATACCCTCATTCACCATCGTAATGATAACGTATTGCCTCTTGTAGATTGACGTGAGTTGGTTAATGAATCATGAGATGACTACTATCGAAAGGACTATGGAGGTGTTGCGATACGAAAATCCAAGTGAACCATGTCATGCTCAAGTTGTCATGCAAATACTCTTGTGAATGATTTCATTTTATCTATTGATTTTTTACATCATGTTTAGTTTATATGTGTGTACTGCTGAACTTATTTAGTACTGCCAGGCAATAGTTAGTGCTGCCAAGCATGTCAGCTATAATGGTTGTTTAGTGTTAATAATGTTCAGTTTGTGTCTGTGATAAGTATGAAGGATGTATGGAAGTTTTGCTGGATAATCCTAATTAATGAAAGTTATGATGTTTATTAAAGTTCAGGTGTTGTTTAGTCTTAATAAGTATTGTATGAAAGTTTTGCTGAATAATCTGAATGACAGTTATGATGTTTAGAACTGGTTAAACTAGTTCATACTGCTAGGTTAAACCTAATACTGCTAAGGTAAGTTAAAACTGCTAAGTTAAGAACTGAACTGATACATTAATTAATGATAACACACAATAATTCATTCTACCCACCACCGCCTAACTATCCCTCTACCCCCTTAAACTCTTCCACCCATTCATAACACACATGAATTCATTTCACCTACCAAAATCGTTCAGCTACAGTAATCCCTAACACTTTTTCATAAACCCTAATTTCAAACATGGCAAATTAGAATGGTAACTTTATTATCTTCTTTTTTTCCTTATTTCCTTTTTTGCTTATTTTTTAGCTTCTCTGCTAATGTGTGTCCATTATATATTTTTTTTCAAGCTTAACTGCTCATATGGTTACTGTTTGTTGCTTAATCTGCTATGTTTCTTAGAATGATTACCTTTTTTGATCCCCTTATATTCTTAAACACAAATATAGCAGTTTTAGAGGGTGTTTGGATTAACAAATTAGACCCATATGACATTAGCCACATTATGATAGAGTGTTTGGAATTCTTTGTGAAAACAAATAACTTGATTTTAATCTTGATAAGGATATTAGTAGGGTAGCACCCATTCCCTCAGGCCATCATAACCCATTATACCAGTTGCTGTCGACATTAGTCAGAGCTTGGATTGACAAAGAACTTCCTTAAGTCTGCATAGCTCAGACTTTGTTGTGAACTTGCAGAAAACATTGTTGTGAATTTAGATGTAGCTCAAACAACAACATCGACTCATATAGCACTTCTCAAATTAGCACTTCTGAGGAGATAGATTATGACTCTCTAGAACCACCTAAGAGTTTGCTCAAATAGGTACCACTATTTGTCAGATAAGTACAAGGACAATGGCAGGTTTTGGGGTTCAAAATCAAGAATGTAACAGAGAGTGATGTAAAAAAAAAAAAACCTTTTTCCCTTGGAACAAAGACATTGAAAAGGCTAAAGCATGTATGTTGGCTAAAGCACAAGCATCTGAGGCATCTTCTAAGGCTAAAGTACAAGCATGTGGGTCAAAGGCTAAGCTACTCAAGCACATCAACTAAAAAACTTATTGTCAAAAGCCCTATACCAATAACAAATTATGTACTTGGGCTTGCAAATGCTAAAACCATGGATGCTATTAAAGGCAAGACCTTTGGAGGTGGAAGATACCAATGACTTTTACTGACTTATGCTAAAGAGAAGATAGTGTAAAGAGGGAAAGCTTAGAAGTGGATAGTGATGTTAATTCTATTTATGATGTTATGTTTTTTTTGGTCCTTATGTTTAATGGTAGTAGATGTTAATCTACTATAAAACCAATTTGCCTGTAACTGAATTTACTATGTTTAGAATGGTTTTGTATTTGGTTACCCCCCCTATGAAAGTAATGATGTTATCTTCTTATATTATGTTATTGTTATTTTTATTGACAAATGTGTTAATTTTCTTTTGTAGAAATAATGACATTAGTCAAACCAGTCAGATGCCAGGGATGGTCCTTGATGGGCAGCAAAAAAAGCAAGTGCTCCAGTATTTTATGGGCCATCAACACAAGGATTGCTAGATGCTTAGGGATTGTGACACCAATTGCGGGAATATCTAGAATGGAACTACTTTCCAAGCTCAGCGACAATGAAAGCACAAACCTTGGAAACCACAGACAAGGGAAACATAGGGACAAGGATTGCATTGATGACCTCTAACTCTGCAATGTCTAAAGGTATATATGTACCAGTTTGCAAGAAAAACAATCCAAACGTGTATAACCATGTACCAGTCACATGATGTGTGCTGGGACTAGCAAGTGTTACTACATGGGATTGAAATTGGAAGAAAATAGGAGGCCAGGAATCAAAAACTTGTACAGATAAGGCCAAAAGGGGAAAAGAAAAGGTGTCTTGTTTGGAAGCCTGATCATGTTTTAAATGTTAGAGTTTGCTTTTGTTTGTGTTTTGTTTAGCAAATCAAACTTTATGGTGTCTTATGTAATGGTTGAAAATCATGGTATTTTTATAAACCTTATGATATTTGATGTATTGTCTGTTTGGTTTGTGATGTTAATTGTTAGTTTGTGTGTTATTGCAGCTTGCACATTGCTTAAGCAGAGGAGAGAATAAGCCATGTTAATAAGCAGTTTTCAATAAGTACTCTTTAAGCTACTTAGAAAACAATGATGCTTAAAACTTCTATATTAAAAGGAATGCATAACATTAAACAATGGTATACTCTGGCTTGATGGTAAAACTGTGTGACTTTCGTACGGGGAGGTAGCCGGTTCGTTCTTGCTGGAGGTGTTATAACTCCTTTTTTTAAGCTTTTTTTAAGCTACTAGCCAAAAACAATGAAGCTTAAACTTCTATATTAAACATAAAATGCATTACATTAACGAATAGGTTGCTCTGGCAAGATGGTAACCTGCTTGACTTCTTTAAAGGAGGTCGCGGGTTTGATTCTTGCTAGGGTGTAACATCCTTTTTTATTTTCTTTGTTATGAATTATATTGGTTTTTTTTTTTTGGTATTTCGTCACATATACAAATAAGATAAAGTAACCAAAGTGTTAATAAGTTGTGACATATAGTGTTTAAAGTGACGAACTGTCTATTTATGTGTTGACCTATTGATCATCACAATAGGCACATGAATTGATGTTTGTGGTGACCTTTTGTAATATATTAGGCACACAAACGCATGCTTGTGTTTTGGGTTTTTAGTCAACACTACAACTAAGGCATAAAGTGACCAAAAGTGTTAATAAGCGTGACCATATAGTGTTTAAATTGAAGAAATGTTGTATTAATTTGTGTTGACTATTGATGTATTCCAATGGGGCCATGAATTTGAAGTTTGTGTAACCTTTTAGTATTATTTAGCCACACCAAAAGCATGTTTTTTTGGGTATTTAGTCACATACAATATAAGGGCATTAAAGGGACCAAAGATCTAGAGTTTCCTAAAATCTACTTGTGCTATAAATTTTAAAAGCTAACTCCTAATCTAACTATGTAGGTCCTCGTGTTTGGATCTATATAGCCTTTGTAAGACAATAGCTAACTTGAATAAATCCAAATCAACTATGTGAGAGACACTGACTATGAATACCAAGTGTTAATGCGGAATCTTAACACAAGTATTAAGAAGAACACAATATAATACTAACTTTGCTATTGATTTCTATTAAGCTTCAATGCTACTATTTGTTATATAAAACTCTATGCCGTAGGGTTCCTTTTATACACCAAGGAAACCCTAAAAGGCTTTACAAAACGTGTGAAAGGATAATGCATATCCTTTCCTAAGATATCTCCTAAAATATCTCTAAGATAACTATTATCACTATTCTGTTACATAAACAGACTTAACTAAACACTACCAGTACTAACTATAGTACTGCCACTCTACCAGTACTAACTATAGTACTGCCAGACTTAACTTAGTACTGCCAGAACTAACTAAGTACTGCCAGACTTAACTGTTATACTACCAGTATTAAGTCTTTTACAATATATTTCCCAACAATCCTCCCCTAACTTGATCTTCACTTGTGAACTTCAAGTTTCTTCAAGTGTCTTCAATTTGAGCTTCCTGAGGATGTTGTAAACAAAACTCTTCGAATTATTCTTGAGCTGCAATTCTTCAAATCATCTCTTTTTGATCTTTGCAGCAACTATTCTTCAAAACTTTTCAGCAACACTTAAACAGCTACATTGACTATATGTACATCAAATCATATAGTTTCAGACTATTCTCATCACTTCCAGGTGTGTTAACTCCTGTGAGAGGTGAATCATTGAAACTTTAAATGGATTTGATGTCTCTTTACCAGTTAGCCATTAACTCTGGAGTAGCCAGTCCTTTGGCCACCAGAAAGGTGCATGTCCATGGTCGACTGAAAACCATTTCAACTCTCAGTACGTAAAACATTGGTGAGTTAAATACCATATGGTTTTTGGCAAACCATTATAGCCATGAACGGATTTGATATGCCTTTACCTGTAGCCGTTTGCTCAGGGCTAGTCAATCCTTTGGCACCTAGAAAAGGTAAATTCCATGGTGGATTGATTACCATGTCAACTCTCATGGACTAGTTATGGTTTTACCACAGCCTTTACCACAATTCATAAACTTATGGGGTAGCTAACTCGTTACTAACCAGATATGGTGAGTTGATAACCATATAATTTTTAGCAAATTGTCAGCCATTAACGAATTTGAGAAGTCTTTACCAAGAGTCATTTGCTCCTGGACTAGCCAGTCCTTATGTTGACTGATAACCATTTATTGTGTTAGTGCATAGCACCTCCACCAAGTGTTGTTCTCCTCATCTCCATTCTAGATATCTAACTCATCAACCTTTATTACTTCCTAATGCCAGCTTGCTTCTCCATCATTTTCAAAAGTTTGTAGCAATCCTCATCTGGTCCTCCTCCTTGAAGTTTCTTGTCCAACATTGTTTTACACACTTCAGCAGACAAAGGATACTTTCTCTCTATTAGCATATATATCCACAGACTCCAAGTTCAAATAGTGTACTCTACAAGCATCATAGTATCTCTAACAAATTAACCTTTGTTGACCTGGCAAACTCCAAATTGAATCTGTACTAAGGGGTTCTTCAAACATGTTCTTCAAGTATTCCCAAAGTACAACAAATAAGTAATGACAAGATATGAAATAAATATGCAAGATAAGAGATAAGAGATAGAAAGATCAAACCATAACACAAGAATTTATAGTGGTTCGGTAACGAAGCACCTCTTCGCCCTACTCCACTCCCTGAGCACCAAACTCGAGAGTTTTCTTCACTATGTCAACAAGCTCCCTTTAGGCAGAGAAAACCGTACACAAGTAAGCTTACACCGATTTCTGACACTAAGCCAAATGTCGATTTCTAATCCAAGCTTGAGCTAATCTATCAAACTAACCACACTACTTCACAACAATTCATAACTTCTCTTCACCACACCACTTTTTCTTCACTTCACAACTTCTCTACACTTTACAACTTCACTTCACAACTTCTCTACCATTCATAACTATTCTATATTTTACTTCACAACTTCACTTCAACTAAACACTACCTAGATCAAACGAATCTAACACTACTTACTAAGATCAATCCCGATCTAACTATACTTACAATGATCACCACAATCTACCTAGTATACAGAACTATGATACACACCTTCCCAATATACACAAATGATTTACAAGATATAATACAATTGCAACAAGGTTGCAAGGACACACACTAAGCTATAATACTTCTTTACTTGATGGTAGGAAGTATTCTTCTCTTACATTTAACGATCAAAGCTTGGATCACTTGGAAACAAAGCTTTAGGATTAAGTGATCAAAGGAATGAAAGGAAAGTATAAACTGATTTAGAATAGAAAGAAACTGTTTGCAAAAGGTAAGAAAATCAGTGGAGAATAGTCCAGTATTTATAGGCAATCCGGGGGGAATCTTTGTCTGGCCGGTCCCCTTAATTAGGGTGTCGGCCCCCTTATAATTAAGGGGACCACCCGTGTATTTAAGGGGTCCGGCCAGGCCAGGACGCTTCCTTTTTTGTCTTTTCCAGGGGATGTGTTTTCTGGAACATTTCTAACCGTTTTTAGGTAGAAAATTTAAATTCAAAATATTTATTTGAATAAAACATTTCTTTTAAATCTAAAAATGTTTGTAAAGATAATAAAAATGTTGTGACATTTTTTAATAAAAAATATAGGTTGAATAAAAATTCTCATTGATCAAAAGAATGCATTAGCATTTATTTATTCATACCTAAAAGTGATAAAATTTTCTAAATGAAAATTTTACTACTAAATTCTTGTATTACGAATAATTTTTCATTAATCGTTTTACATTTGTGAATTATCAAGAACGAATAGAGGTTGAAAAATATATAATAATGTTTTTAGGCATTATTCTATCACACATCTCCCCTTTTTGATGATAACACAAGGTACCCTTATTTTGTGATAACACAAGTGCTATTGCAATCTCAAACAATCTAGTTCTGCACTCAAGAACAAAGCATATTGATATCAGATATTATTTTATCAGAGATCATATTCTAAAGGGGGACAGCTGAATTACATTTCATTCCAAAAACTTTAAATAATAGAGAAAAAAAATATAGAATATAACAGAAGGGACTTCAATAGTCAGACTTGCTGATATCTTCACCAAGCCTCTAGATGAGCCAACTTTTAAAAGATTGATTATTGAACTAGGTATGTTGAACATTGATTCAAAACCTAAAGCTTTAGTACTGATTGAAGAAAAATTGAAGCTTCGGCGCTTTTATCCAAAACTGAACAAACTTTCATATGTTAAATGTCAGTTTAGTTTTTGCATATAACCTTTAGCTTGCCATTAAAATAAGTAACTGAGCAATCACTAATAATGTCTCATTCTCTGGATTTGCATGACATATGTGGTTTGTCACCTTCGCTGGAGCACATATATTGGTCAAGTCAAGAACTAAACAAAACTGATTTATTTTCTTTAGTTCAGTTTATAAAATGATTTTATCAAATTCTTCAGCTTTCTCTCGAGTGAAGTAACTGAGCAATCACATATGTCTCATTCATGGATTTGCATGAGCATTTGGGGTTTTGTCGCCTTCGCTGGAAGATTGATGATGATGAAGATTACAATAATCTGTTCAGCATAACATAACACCAAACCTGAACCTAGTCCAGCTTTTTCAAACATCAATCTCAAGGTCAGTTTTAAAACAAATGTGATTCTCAAAAGTAATATTATTTTATCAAAATAATTTCCTTTTCAAAGAAGTTGTTTAATTAAAATATATTAATATAGGGCATCCAAAAGTTAGAATGACCTCATCACCTTCTTTTCACCTACTTTTAAGAGTTGTATATACGCTGATCACTAATTTAGTGTCAGATGCATGCTTTGCTGACTTTCATTAAATACAAAGTTTAGCACACATGTTGAAAACAAACCCTAAACATTCCCATAACTTTATAACCTCAAATGATAATTACAATTTCTCAAAGAAAAATTTGTAATTTCATCAATCATATAAATCACAACAAACCTTTCAACACCTCACTTTCACAAATTCATCAAGAACAAACAAAACACACACCTCAAACCAGATCAAATCTTCAAAACCCTAATGGCTAAATCATCATCACACAATCCCTCTTCACCTGAAATCACTCCCAAAAAAGAACCTGTCACTCTTGACAAACCTAAAAGCACAAACCCTTTCTTACCTGCAGATCAGGTTGAGTTCATCTTTGAAGAGATTGCCTTCACCACCAACAATGAAGTTGCACTTCTATATCCCTCGCACCCAAACTCAGAATACTTTAGAGAGGTGTCAGACTTCATTTCCAAATGCTGCCTAAAGGAAGCATTTATCAGGGCCCCAACTCAATACAAAGAATACCTGAGTGAATTTTGATATACTGCAAAGACCTTAGAAGACTCTAAGATTTTGGGTATCAACTCCTACATGGGGGGGGAATTAAGAGGATAAATAGTTATCAACACCTTTTAGGAAATGTGCCTCCTTAGGCTCATTAGCCCCTACCTCACTCAAGTATTTATGTTTTCCCCACCCTCCATAACAATAGGAGAGGCCATAGGTATGCAACATTAGGTTATAGTAGGGAGATTGAAGGCAAAGGAAACTCTGAAAAAGAGTTGCCTTCCTCCTAGATGGAGGCTACTGATGGGACAAGTCATCTAGTGTTTAGGTGGGAAAACAGGTGGCCTGGACCAAATATCCAACAAGGATGCCACCATCCTGTATTGTTTGGCTAATGGGGTAAATGTAGATTATGCTAGGCTAATATAGGAAGATATAATTCACAAAATGAGCAAGAAAAATAGAGAAAAGGTTGTTCACTATCCTAGGTTTCTATCCTTTCTACTAGAATACATAATGCCTGAATATAATAATGAAGAGCTTACCATAAACCCTACTCAGGTCTTCAGTGTTCACAATTAGGCACTGAAGCCAAACCAAACTGAAGGACCTCCTTTCACTGACCACATGAAGGCCATCTGCAATTTCGATGTGCCTGTGGACTCCAAAGCTCCTAAACCTTCATCACAAACTGAGGAGGTTCCCCAACGCAAAAAGCCTAGAGCTAAAAGTGGACTCAGAAGAAAATAATCTTTAAAACACACATCTGAGTCCAAGACTAAGGCATCTAAATCCAAAACTGGCCAATCAAAAAAAGAAACTCAATCCCGTTTGGCCAAGGACAAAATCCCAAGCCATCCTTCACCTCCCACACCAGTGGTTAGTGAAATGCATAAAGAGGCACAACAAGTAGTTGGTGGCCCAACATCTTTAGGGGCCACCAGTGAAGAAGGAGCTTACCCTCAGCTCAGTAGTGGTATGTCTGCATTTAATTCTTATTAAACCTGTTTTATTCAGCTTCTTTCATTTGCACTCTGAGTCTGTATTAGGACATGATGTTTCAGTAGATTTCACAGCTGAATTTAATCCTGGACTATCTGCTCCTAATGATTCCATACCTTCGCAACAAGGTATAGATGAAGGACTAAAAGATATTAAATTGATCACATATCTGCTCCTAATGTCTGTATTAGGACATGACATTTCAATTACTTCAGTCCCAGAAGGATGAGCTGAAACAACAAAAGGCAAAAGTTAAAGCTAAAGTTGCCTCACTGAAGGCTAGGCTCTCATATCCAGACATCAGCTAGCTCACTAATCTTCCTGTTTAAAAGAAAAACCTCTTAAAAGCCCTGAACTCTCCAACTCTGTGGCCTCCACATAACTTTTGCTAGTTGCTTACCAACTAAACTGAAAAAGCTCCCTCAAAATTCACATGAATTATCTGGAGAGAATAAAGAGCTAAAGCAACAGGTTTAAAGATAAAGGAACTCGAGCCTACCCTGGGTCTTTTTCAAAGAGATTCCAACAAAACTGGAGACTTTTACTTCCAATATCTCCAGTCTTACATCCTAGGTTGCTGAACTGAAGAACATTCAATGGGAACTTCCAGCAGAGTTTCAAGCTTTACCAGTTCTAGTTTCTTTAGTTCAGAAACAGCTCAAGACTTTGGATTCCCTTCCAAGTCTATTAAACAAGGTTACTGAAACCTTGAAACAGTTTGTTGCTAAGATGTTGTGTAAAAATGCTCAGGACTACAACCAAGGATGTTTCCTTCAGCAGTGCCAAGCAATTCTTCACCTGCTGAGGGGGGCGAATAACACCCACTATAATGAGCTGAAATAAACCTAAAATGAATTAGTTTGATCTTTTAGGCATTGATGTAGTGGGAACAATGCCATAACAAGAAGGTTACTCTTCTGATAAATATTATGACAAGATGATGAAAAGAGAAAAACAGCTCAAAGATCATTAAACCTGTGAATGTTATAACATACAGCAGGTCCCTATCTCCTAAAGTAAATAGGGAAGATCGGACAGATTGAGTCATAGCAAATTTCGAAGTCCAGTGACATACTATCTGGCTGAATGGAGAGAGGTTGTACAAGCTTGTCCTAATAGAAAAGAAAAAGGATGGAAAACCATCTATGGATTGATAAAGACAAGAATGGAATACCTTGATCAAACTAAAAAAGAACTAAAGATTGACTTCAACAAACCTCTCAAAGAACAAGATCCTCTAATGAGCTAAAATGATTAAACTGAAACAAGAAAGAAAAAGAACCAGTGACTTGAAAGACCATTCCAGGTCAACAAAGAAACACAAGTCATCAAGTTTAGCATGAAGAAGAGGTTCATTGGGCAGCTAAGACAGTAGAATGAAAACTGTTTGTAATAACTTTATCTTTTGTAAAAGTAATGTAATGAAAGTTAGAATGAATGGTTATCAGTTTATGTTGTTCAAATTATATCAGTTTTGTAAAAAGAAGATGTTTTGCTCACTTACAATTGTATTTTAACTTAGGTTATTATGTATAATTAAATAGGGGAAGATTGTTGGGTTCAGTACCGTATCCCTGTCATCTTTCAGTAGATTTACACGATAAAATCCCCAAAGTATTCCTCAAGCTGAAGTCTTTTAGCTTTAGTTGCTGAAGGTTCTTCAGCGTCATCTCTTCAGGTCCTTAGAAGATTAAGAAGTATCTTCACTTCAGTTTATGCAGCGGTACAGAAACTGAAGAAGGCCTCTGGTAAGAGCTTCATTTCAGCTTGGTTGACAATTCCAAGCTAAACGTTTTCTATCTCCTTAACAGAAGTTAAAACGTGTTATTTCACTTCTAGAAGGTTTACAAGGCGGGAAAAAGATTGTTTTATGTCAAAAGGAATAAAGCAATCTCCTTGGGAAAGTAACTTCTAAAGTTGGTATAGAAGTAATAACAACCTTTTCTCCTAAAAGGATTTGTACCTATACTTAAAATCAAAACATGCATTAAATGGGACTATCAACCACCCATTTAATGCTTGCCACGTAGTCTAGGTTAAACTTGTAAACCCTAATCCCTTTTCCTATAAAAGGAAAGGGATTCCCAGAGTAAATGTTATCTCTTCCAATTAATGTGATACACATTGAAGATTTCATTTATCTCTCAAACAAACTGAATAGACACTGCTGAAGTTGAAGCTTCAATTCTAGTCGAATAGTTTATTTTCTTATTACTCATAACTTTGGTTAGAGAATAAGTTTGAAGGAGATAACACCCAAAATGTCAATCACCACCTTGCATTCTACAAGCACGGTGTGTCATATATTCCCATTATATATATTCTAATAAGAGACCTATAACGTTGAAAAGTACTTCTGTGTGTATTTAAACTTGTTTCTTTGAAAGTCTTCATATAAATTTATTTAAACTCACTTTGTTGCCTAAGGAATATGGACTAGTTTTAACTTATAAACCTTATATCAGATTCCAAGGGACCAACAGATGACATCTCCTTTTGATTTATAGATAAACAATGTGTTATCTATTCTTTACCTAGCAAACTTATTTTGAATAAGGAAAGTAGATAGATTTCTCATACCAATGCCTTAGGAGCTTGTTTTGGTTTCATAAAGAGCTATTAATCAAGCTGCATACATGTCAGGGAACTCACTAACATTTAAGCCAGGAGTCTATTTTAACATAAACCTCTTCTTGTAGTTGTACCATTTAGGAAGGCACTTTTGACATCCCATTTGGAAAACTAGTGGATTGTTCATGTAAGGCAGCCAAGGTAAGGAATGATCCGGAAGGGCTCCATCCTTCCACTGTGAAAAGGTCTATCATGACAATTCCCTTCTTCCTGACTAATAAACCGTGTACAACCATCCTTGCTTTGTTTTGTGGGTTACGCCATGCTAATCTTTCTTGTTCTCTGAATACCCATTTGAGCCAATGCCTGTTTTTCCATGAGGGAATAGAACAAGAGTCCATACTTTGTTTCTATAAAACTGATTTAGTTCTTATTGCATCGCATCAACCCATCCTAGGTGCTTTAGTACCTCAAAACCTTGTTTTAGGCTCTGACACAGAGAGAAAGTCAGCAACAGATATTCACTAGCTGTGACAGTATTGTGACCTGGCACCAAGCTTCTTGTAAGTAACCTTCAACCAGGGTGAGAGGGGGGGTGGGGGAGGGGGGGGGGGGGGGGGGGGGGGGGGGAATGGATCACCAATGATATAAAAAGGTGGTAGGGTGTGGAGGGAAGTTAAAAGGATGTAGTGACATTTGACCATCTATCTAAGAACAGGAAGAAACTTGTATGAGTCTTGATTGGATATAAGAGACAGAGGAACATATAAGGACAGATACATCAATAATAGATACTAGAACTTCGATGTTTTGCTCCTGATTGGACCTTAAGTGGATTGGATAATAATTTGATTCATCCTAAACATAATGTGCATGTGTTCCTCATTGATTTTAAATAGATCAAAGAGGACCTTCAGCATCCTCGATGTGAGGTATATCAGGATCGTTTGAAGCAATTACTTCAGGAACATGGCTTTCTTAGGTATGTTTAATGAGTGAACGACCATGAGGAATAATGTAGTATAAAATATCAGAATTTGATTGATATTGTCTAGATGGGTCATCATCATGATGATATACATCAGGAGGATATCTAGATGAGTTATCTATTCCAATTTCATCTACTGAAGTATTTGTTGACACTGATAGCATCCATACTTCTTAAAAGGTGACAAGATAATTCCTACCTCTAATTGTAGTCTTATATGTTAAGCTCTAAAGGCTTTAGAGTTGAATGAGTATCCTAAGAAGTATCCATCATCAGCTTTTGCATCAAATTTTCCTAGATGATCTTTGTGATTGTGAATAAAAACAGGACATCCAAACACTAGAAAGTAGCTGATATCATGAATTCTTTCTTTGAATATCTCATAAGGATCCATATTATGTCTTTTGACTATTATTAATCTATTCTGAGTGTAGCGGGCAATTTTGACTGTTTCAGTCCAGAAATTCTTTGAGAGTAATAATCCATTTAGCATTGTTCTAGCAGCCTTAATGAGAGTTCTATTCTTCCTTTCAGCTATACATTTTTTTTAGGTGGTAATAGGGAGAGAGAAGTTACCTGAGAATAATCCTTTCTATTACAAAAACTTTTAAGCATAACATTTTTTAAACTCAGTCCCATTATTAGTTCTAATTTGTTTGATTTTAACATCATTTTGGTTTTCCACCATCTTAATAAAAGACATTGTCATTTTAGCTGCCTGACTCTTCTTTCTTAGAAAGTAAACCCATGTGTATCTTGAGTACTCATCAACAATGACTAGGGTGTATTTCTCATGGTTCACAGACATTAGACTGAATAGGTCTAAATAATCCATGGTGAACATGTTATAGGATTTTCAAATAGTAGAATTTTTGTTTGGTTTATGAATGAGGCTCTTTTATGGATTTCCTTTTAACAGCTGAGCATGGTTTTTCCTTTGAATAAACAAGTGAATGAAGGCCGAGAACCTTGTTTCTGTTTAGCAAGTTTATTAATGTTCTTAAAATTGAGATGTGATAGCCTTTTATGCCAAAGCCAGTTTACACTTTCTGAGGCTTTAGCAAAGAAGCAGGCTCCATTTGGAGTTAGTGATGAAATGTTAAGAACATATACATCATTTCTTCTAGGTGCTATCAGGACAATGTTCCTTTGTTAGCATTAAATTTGTTCTTGCTATCATCAAATAGTACAAATGTATTTAGCAACACAAATTGCTTATGCTAATTAGATTGTACTTAAGACCATTTACAAAAGCTACTTTAGTAAAAGTAATACCCTCACAGTTTATTGAACCATATCCCTCAGTAATACAAGATGAGTTATCACCAAACACTACCTTAGGACCTGGTTGCTCTACATATTTGTGCAGATAACTCTTGACACCAGTCATACTCCTTGAGCATCCACTGTCCATGTACCAAATGGGCTTCCTGGTGTGTCTCTACACAAATAATAAACTTGGAGGTTAGTTTCTCTTGTAAACCCACTTTTTGTGGGTCTCTTGTGGTCTTTTTGTACATGAATTTTTTTCACCTCTTTTAAAGTGATCAAATTCATTGTGGTTAGTGGTGGAGTGTATAGTGCTTCCACATGTATAACACTTAACACTAGTTGAAGATTCACTAGGCTGAGAGGACTTAACTAGTACTCCTCCTCTGATATGAATGACACGGTTGTGTCCTGAGGTAAAGTGATCATAACTTCCATAGATTTCACACTCAGGGTAGTTTCTACAATCCTCATTTTTTGTGATCAATGAATCCAAGTTGTGTGCATGGTGGGAAAGGGCTTTGCCTTAGCATTCAGGATCGTGCTTGGAAGAGATGCATACTGATAAGGCTGCGCCCCCTTAATTTATACTCCTATTTATAAAGCATTATACATTTCATGATATGAGGTCCATAGTGATACCACTCTTTTTCATAACATGCAGTAGAGACTCTATAGTAATCATCAGTTAAAAAAAAAAAAAGACAAATAAAAACAAAAGGAAAAAAAAAAAAAAAAAGAGGTGATTGGTTATATTGACAGAGTTCACACTTAAAGTTTTGAGTATGGTTTTTGAAATAGGCTTTGGCCTAAGTGATTTAGATGAGCCAGAGATATAAACTTTTGGTTTAGAATTTTGACATTTTTTTTATGAGTCAACTGACTTGGATGACTTAGTCTGTTAAATTTGTGATTTTGATTCATGAGTCTCTTGGTCAGAATTGACCTTTTCATTTATTAACTTCTTAACAAGTTTAGTTAATTCATTTATCTTTGATTCTTTTTCAGTGTTCTTGACTTCAGTGGGAATTGAAGGTGTGGTTGGCTCAGTCTCACTAACAGTGATAGTTCCTGAAACAGCTCAAAATTACAGAAACATATGATAATATATAGGCTTTGTATGTTCATGTAAACCTAAGCCAGATCATTCTTTTGAAGAGTTGGCGTTTGAAAGGTTAAGAGACCTACCATTGAGCTTGGTGTAAAGCTTTCTGGAGGGTGTTGTAGGACAGGTCTGTGGGTAGAGAAGGTGGAGAGGGGGGGGGGTACGAGGGGAGGGGGTTGGAGAGTGCGGGTGAGGGGGTTGTTGTGGAGAGGAAAGGGGAGGGAGAGCGAAGAGCGTGTGCGAAGGAGTTGAGGAGGGGGAGGGGGAGAAAGTGAAGGAGGAGGGATGGGTGGTGAGAGAAGGGAGAGTGGTCGCCGGTGAATAGGTATGTGATGCGATGACGGTGGTGAGGGCGTGGCTTTCATCCTCGGCTCTCTTCTGTTCTTTTGTTACGTTGGTGTAATTTTGGGTTTGCTTATCTTTAAATTGGCTTCTAATACTTCTCCTCTCTGTGTTCTGCGTTGGTTAATTATTTCTGTTCTCCTTCAGTTTCTTTTTTATCTTTTTTTTCTTCTTTTGTATTTTCATCGACGTTTCCTTTTTAATATCTTTCTGTTTTGATTCTTTGTCTTCTCTTACCTACTGTTTCTTAAATTATGGTCTTTCTTTTTTGCTTGGCTCTTTTTTATCGCTTTCTATCTGATATACTCTACTCATTGTTTCTTCTATGTTGCTCTCCATCTATATATTCCTTGTCAACTTACCTTGTTATTTTATTTCACCAACTTATTGCTGTCTCTCTAACTAGTTGATTTTTCTATTAGATCTTTCTCGCTTTCTAATCTCTTTCTAGTAGTTTTTTTTTTCCTATATCTTCAATATTGATACTTGCTTTCGTTTCCCTCTTCTCTTTTTTCTTCCTTCTTTTTTCCGGCTCTGTTATCCGTGTTTCCTCTAACTAAGTTTACTCTCGTTTTTTTCTCTCTGCTATTGTCTAATATTTTTCCTTACTCGTCTCCACTACCCTGTATTTCACTCTTCTTTTTTCATACTACTCTACTAATCAACGTCTCTGCCTCTCCTCTAGATGCTAATTTTTATTTTTTTTCTCTTTCCTTTTTTGTCTTGAATTACTTCCTCCACTTGTCTAAATCTTAGTTTTTTCTTATTCATTCGTCTTTGATATATCTCTGCTTCCTACTTTTATCTCTCATTACACTTAATGTATTCGTTTCTCCTATCTCTTGCTTGGGTTCGTCTTCTGTGGTATTGTGTGTGTTATCCCCTTAACTTTCATATTTAGCGTCTGATTATTTCCTGTTTGAGTATATTTTCTCGTTAGTAATGAAATCTTTTTGATATTTGTTTCTTATATATACATTTTCTTTTATTTCTTTGTTTTCTATTATTCTACCTATTACCAAAATACCATGTATTACTAATAGCTCTTATGGTTCGGAGCTTACTACTATCTGATTCTTTTTCTTTTCCTTATTCCTTTGTGGTTCCTTTATCTGTACTTTTACTTCTGCTATATTGTATATTTTTACTACCGACTTCATTAACATCCTTTTTCTGTAAATCTTTTTGAACTTCTTTCTTGCTTAATCGTTTCTTTTTTACTTCTATCTATCACTTTCTCTGCTCCACTTTACCTAACTCTTTTCTTTGTATTTATATCCTAAATACTTTTCACTCTTTGATCTTTTTCTGTGAACGTCTCTCACTAGTGCCGCTATTCGTCTTTCTGCTCTTTAAATGTGTGTACTAATACCTCCCGTCTTTATTCTTTCTTTCTCGCTTCCTCCCCCCCCTTTGTTCTCCTTCTTCTACGCTTTTTTCTCTCTGATTATCAGCTGTCTCTTTCGTTTTCTCTTCTTTATACTATGTGTTGTTAGATAATAATGACCTTTACTATTACTGTACCGTTTTTCTTCTCTTCGTTCTCTTCTCTTCTCGATTTCCTCTAGTATTCCTTTGTTTTCCATCATATTTTAGTATAAAAAGGGTGGATTACACGAGAAAGTGGGATCTTGCATACCCAACATAGAAGAAACGGTAAAGAACATGTTATCAGTAGTTTAAGATACTCAAACCAAAGCTTGACAACATGACAACAAATTCATCTAGTAATAAAGTATGGAAGTTTACTTGTTCGGATTTGAGCCACTCAACCCAGTCTTTGTATTTTATGACTAATTATCATGGACCAAAACACAAGGAAGCAGGAATGAATATATTTTCATTTTCATTCATTCTTGATGATGATTCAGTGAATAATTCACTACCAATGACTTATATTTTGTTTTTTTTTTTTTTTTTTTTCTTCTTTTTGAAAGGAATTTGCTCACTTAAGCATTGACATATCTTTTTTGAGCTGGTTAGCCATTTTTCATTGATCTTTTTCTCCTCTTTGAGTTGTTCTTGAAGAGCATGATTTAACTTAGTAAGTTAAGTGTTTTGAATTTGAAACGTAACATCATCAAGCTTAGCTTGTTTTAGGATTAATAGTTCATCTCTACACTTGTTTAATTCAAAAACAATTTCGTTGTATTTTGAAAGTAAGTTTAATCTTTGCTCTTCAACAAACTTAAGATCAATATTGATATACTTAAGGTAATTTTGCCAATCAGCATCTTCATCCATAGAGAGAAGAATATTTACCTTTCTCATAGTGATGTCGATCCATTCACCATTTCGAGCATGATTCTTTCCTACAGTGAGCTCATCGTCAGCTAGAGCTATCAGTACCTTGACCCAAGTTACTTCTTCATCATCTGAAACCTCTTCCTTATCATAATCAAAGGTTTCAGCAACCAGACCTTTGTTCTTAAGTTAAAAGGCCTTTGGGGTCTGAGAGGTAAATGGATTGGCCTCAATCAGTGCAAGTTTAGCTTTCATTTTATTGTACTCAGCCTTGTAGTCTTTCTGAACGTTAGGATCAGCCTGACAACTTGTGGACTGAGAAGACTGAATAAGTTTTGGAGTAAACTTGGGTTGAAAATCTTTTGACACTGATGAATAACCAGTCACTGGTGATTTGTAAGAAGGTTAGACTTTTAGATAAGCAAGTCTTTACAAAATGTACCTTTTTACCACATTGAAACATTTAGGTGTTTTACATTGTGGCTTTTGACTGAAATGCTGAAAGGATGTTGCTGTTGAAGACATGTTGCAGAAGGATAGCAAAAGATGTCAAAGATTATTAAAGATCAAGATCAAGATTTGTCAGAGTGTTTGGATACAATCCTCAAAAGCTCAATCAGAAGAAACTTGAAGTTAACAAGTGAAGTTCAAGTTTAGGGGAGGATTGTTAGGAATTATGATTATGTAATCCAATTTTTACCATGGTTCATGATTTGGAGAATTTAAAGATCTCTCAACATAATGATGCAATAAACAAAGATGTGTTTGGAAGCATCCTCCTAGTGATCAAGAAGCTTTTAATGAAGAAACTTGATGATTAATCCATATGAATATCAAGTTTAGGGGAGGATTGTTGGGAATTAAAAGTCTTCTTAATACTGTTAAATATTAATGCTACTAGTCAATGATAAAAGAGAAGTTTCAACTAAAGACATTAATGTTGATTGAAGACATTAATGATGATTGAAGACTTTATGATTGAAAACATTAATGTTGAGTTATTATGTTGATGAAGAGTTACAACAAGATGGAAGAACACATTAATGCTAATAGTTAGTTACATGGTTTATTAGGAAATGCATTAATGTGTATTAATTATATTGAATGGTTTGACTATGAATTATGGAAACCATTAATAGTATTGATGTAGAATAATATAGAAAGTATTAATAGTCTTTGTAACCTACTTGGACTCCTTAACCTATAAAAGGAGGTCGTAGGGTTTAGAGAATATCATCACTTCCAATATCATTCACACCTCAACATTAGTTATCATAGTTAGTAATTTGTAATCATATTAGCAGATTAATAGAAATCAAAGTTTAGTATTCATTGTTCTTCTTAATACTATTGTGTAGATTCCGCATATACAATAAGTATTCATAGTCAGTGTTTCTCTATAGTCAATCTGTATTTATACAAGTTGGCTATCACCCTTAGCAGGCTGCAAAGATCTATTCAGTATGGGACTCGCAAACTAAGCTCACTAATCTAAAGGCAAAGATAGGTCAATATTCATGTTCCTATGATTCTAGATATATAAATCATTATATGGAGAGCTATCCTGGACTCTTAGCCTACGCCCAAACAACACCGAAGTTGCAACACATTAAATATGTAAGACTAGACCCAGTTGAATGATAGGTCGCATACTTAAACACGTAAACAAGTATAATTTGATAAACATAATCAACAATTAACGATAAATTAAGCAATCGATATAAACAAACCAGATATTAAACCTTCATAAACATGGCTGATACCTAAAGGTATCAGCCGATAGTCATTGTAAAAATACACACAGTTTCATATATGAACGATTAAAGAAAAGAAACCTTAACTGAACGTATATTTGGTTACGCGATGATTACAAGATTTTTCCTATGATCTTGAAGCTCTTTTCTGACCTTTTATGCTCCTTTATTCGTCTCTTGGTCAAGTTGGTGGTTTAGGGTTTCACTTGCATACCTAAAACTAAGTTTAGGGTGTTGTATTTATAGAGTATGGAAACTAGTCGATACGCTGTATCGGGCGATGTGGGATACGGCGTATTGAGGATTTCTTAAAGTAAGGACCATGGCTGATATCTTTTAGAATCTTTGTTTATTATAAACCTTGGATACGGTGTATAGAGGCTCCTAGATACGGCGTATTGAGTCTTCAATCCTTCGTGGTTATCTGTGAAGTGTAGGTACATATACGGCGTATCTTTATGATTGATATGGCGTATTGAGGTAAAACCAGTTGGTTTTTCTTCGTTAACCAAAGTATTATATACGGCGTAATGTTGATGTGGATACAACGTATTCTTTAAAGTAAGGCAATGGTCTTTTGATTCGTCAAAGTCTTGGATACGTCGTATAGGTCTAGAATAATACGGTGTATTTGCTGTCAGATCAGTAAACTTTCTCGAACTCTTCGTTTATGCTCAAAAATGCGTGCCTTTTAGCATAACTTCACAAATTACTCCATAATTACTGCAAATAACAAATAAATTTGGGCTTGGTTATGGGGATCACAGATATGATGGCATTTTGAGCTATGAAAATGAAGTTTTACCAAGTGTGTTTATGAATAAGGAAAGTGATTTAGAAAATCAATCTTTGTAAGCAAGGATTTGTTCAACAGAAGGAATGCATTGATTACCCCATCATGATATGGAATTACATGCCATCTAGACCTGATATTGAAATAGATTACTCACAATTTACATATGGTACTAAAACAATTCTTAAACTAGTGAGATCTAAACCCAAACCAGTGACTTGATACATATGATAAAGAACAGATTGTAGTGTTGAGAACTCAAGAACCAACTGTAAATGACCCTAGAGTGAGTAAGTCGAACCTAAGGTTGTTGAGTCTGATTCTCCTATCATTTGAGGAGTAGTGAAATCAATAGTAAGAATGAGCATGTGTCTCTACCAATAAAAGAACATAAAACACCTAGTTTTGCTAATAAGCAAGTAAAAACTCCTAGGGAAACTGTTAAGAATCAATTCACACATAGTAAAAATCCTAAAGTTGACAAAAAAGGGGTTGGGATATGGGTTTACTACAAAAGCATGTTTTGTATGTGGAAGTCTTAGTCATCTTATTAGAGATTGTGATTTTCATAAAAAGGGATGGCTAAACAAGCTGAATTAAACAATAGGATGAGTAAGGGATCTAGTCAAAGGGAGATTAGGCCAGTATGGAACAATGTGCAAAGAATGAATCATCAAAACCAATTTGTTCCAAAAGCATTTAAAAAACAACTAGAACTGGAAAATTTCAGTTAATAATACTGCTAGATGCTAGCGGTACTAACAACATTAAAATACTGCTAGGAATAATTTTAACAGACAGGCAGTACCAATTAATGCTGCTAGGAAAGTTAATACCGTTAAGCCTATTGTGACTAATGTTAGACCAAAAGCTGGCTTTCATAAATCTGTTTCACCTTTTAGAAACTCATTTAATAAAACAACAGCACTTAGAACAAATTTTTCAAAACAAAAGGTTAATACTGTGCAAGAGGTAAATTCACTTTTAATTGCTGTATGGGATAAAGGTTCACTGCTATTAAGTCCCCAGCAGGTTGTAATTAGAGAACCAAAAGGCATTATTGGAATAGAGTCTCCAAATACAATAGTGGATCAATGACAAGGACAAATGTATAATTTAGATATCCACAAGGCACACTCAAGTCAGCAATGCATGGGTTCCCAAGAGTAACAATATGTCATTAGTTATAATAGTTAGTGATGCCCCATACAAATGTTAGTAATGTCAGTTTATTAGTACTTTTAGAATAGAAGTTAATTACTATTAGTTATACTCAAAACTGCTTAGTATAAATACTGTTGTGGATTATTGCACAAAATGTTATGGATTCTGTTTTCTTTATCTGTTGAACTAACTTTTTGCAGGTAAAGAAAAGTCTTAAATGAATCTGTTATGAAATCCCTAGTTTTTAGGGAGGAAGATTAAGATAGGATTGCCAATGTTGAATGAAGTCTCAAGGAAATTAATGATGTTGGTTCGTGATTGGGTGCAAGATTAGTACTGTTTCGTACTATCATACTGCTAGAGCATTAAAGAAAAGCAAATTGGTTTAATAACTGGCTCAATTAAACTTTTAGTACTTCTCGTTTGGTGTCATTAATGCTGCTCGTTTGGTATGTGGAGTTAGTGCTGCTATCAATAAGCAGTTACTACTGCTAGCTTTAAAGATTAATGCTGCTAGTATTACCTGATATCAAACAACACACATTTTGGTTCTCAGATGATTTAGACAAAACTGAATTACTTTCAGTTTGTTCTTAACTGAATTTATTATCAGCAAGTTTAAATGGAGATGAGAAGGTTTGTTAAGTGTTGGTTTAATCACCACACACAATGGACATCAGTTCACCATGCTTAATATGCATAAGAACTGGCTAGTCCCCAATAAGCAAACGTCTTAGGTTCATAATGACTTCTCAAATCGTTTATAGAGTTGAGAATATTACTCAAAAATTATCGGGAACGCAAACTCACCTTGCTTCAGGTTTAATGAGTGTGGCTTGATCCAAGTATCAATACAGTCTATGGGTACAACTACTCAAATCTGTTGAATTAGATATAGTTTTGACTAAAAACTATATGGTTTATCAATGCACCATGTTATGGCAATGAAGCATTGGCTAGTCCAAAAGCAAACGGCTTTGGTAAAGACAAGTCAAATCCATTGATAGTTGGTAGTTTACTCAAAACTACAAGGTAATCAATTCACCTTGTTGTTAACAATAAAGAATTGGCTATCCCAGAGCAAATGGCTACTGGTAAAGGAAAATCAAATCAATTTATGGCTGGTAGTTTGCCAAAAACTATAAAGCCAACTTAGTTGGATTGTTGTTGAAAATACATGTTGCTGATAAAAATAGAAAGCTAAAGATGTTGATGAAGATGGAAAGTGTTTAAAGATAAGATCAAGATGTGTTAAAGTGTTTGGATACATCCTTCAAAAACTTAAGAAGATTAACCAGAAGAAATATGAAGTTAAACCAGTTCAACAATCAGTTTAAAAGGTAGGAGTTGTTGGTAAAATTCAATCCTACTTATACCGTAGATATATCTTAGTATCCGATAGTTATAGTTATTACTAACAATACAAAGTATGTTAATACAGTTCAGATAGTTAGAACGTTATTACAAAATAATTAGTACCAGTTTAAGAGATTGTATGAGATATGTAAGGAAAAGATATATAATTATCTTTTACGTGTTTTGGTAAGACCGTAAGTGGTTTTGGTAAGCATATCTTACAGAAGACCCATATTAGATGATTACAAAAAGGGAAGAAATTAAGGAGATTATGATTTGCAACATATTAATGTTTGGTGGCATGATTCAAGGAAAGTCTTAAGTCAGGGGAAGCATTAAAGATTTTTGTTTCATTAGGGAGATGATCACATCTCACTTCAGGGGAAGGCTTTGGCCTTTATGATGAAGTTCGTACATGACTTTGTTTGTGTTTGTCCAACATCAAGATAGGGAAAGATTGTTTGGTATTCTTGATTTGATGAGACAAAATAATAAAAAAGAAAGAAACAAGAGGAACAAAGTTGACATTATCGGAATTCTTAAGCTATGGATAACAACAAGAATTATGGAAGATATGTGAAATGATTTTACAAGATGGAAGAACGACATTATTGCAAATAGTTAGGTTACATGGTTTAATTAGTGAAAATGCATTAATGTGTATTTAATTATATTGGGGGGGGGGGGGGAATGGTATTGAGCTGATGAATTATGGAAACCATTAGATAGTATTGATGTAGAATATTATAGAAAGTATTAATAGTACTTTTGTAACCCTACTTGGACGCCTTACCTATAAAAGGAGGTCGGAGGTTTAGAGAATATCACACCTTCCATATCATTCACACCATCAACATATTACAGAGTTAGTAATATTGTTAATCATAGGGTTAGCCAATTAGATAGAAATCATCTAGTGTTTAGTATTCTAATTTGTTCATATCTATAAATACTATTTGTGTAGATTCCCATAAAAATAAGTATTCATAGTGCAGTGTTTTCTCTATAGTCATCCTGTATTTATAACAAGTTGTGCTATCACCCTAAGCAGGCTGACGATAGAGTGATCTAGCGTTCAGTAGTTGGACTCGAGCAAACTAAAGCTCACTTAATACTAGAAGGAGCAAAGATAGGCTCAAGTAGAGTCATAGTACCTATGATCTATGACTATATAAATCATTATATGGGAGAGCTATCCTGGATGACATCTTGAGCCTAGCCGCCCAAGGACAACACCCATTGGATCAAGTGTTGGTCATCACAACATTAAATATTTAATACTAGACCCATTGAATGAAGGTCGCATACTTAACTCACGTAAAACAAGTATAATTTGATAAACATAATCAACAATTAACGAAAAATAAGCTATTCGATGCTGAAACAATGCCCAGATATAAACCTATCATAAAACATGTCTGAGATACCTAAAGGTATCAGCCGATAGTCATTGTAAAAATACACACAGTTTCATATATGAACGATTAAAGAAAAGAAACCTTAACTGAACGTATATTTGGTTACGCGATGATTACAAGATTTTTCCTATGATCTTGAAGCTCTTTTCTGACCTTTTATGCTCCTTTATTAGTCCTCTTGTCAAGTTTGGTGTTTAATGGGTTTCTCACTTGATACCTAAAACTAAGTTTAGGGTGTTGTATTTATAGAGTATGGAAACTAGTCGATACGCTGTATCGGGCGATGTGGGATACGGCGTATTGAGGATTTCTTAAAGTAAGGACCATGGCTGATATCTTTTAGAATCTTTGTTTATTATAAACCTTGGATACGGTGTATAAGCTCCTCAGATATGCGTATTGAGTCTTCAATCCCTCGTGGTTATCTGTGAAGTGTAGTATCATAAACGACTTATATTTATTATGTATATGTATTGGCCACATATGGGGCCGAATGTGAGGGTAAAAGGAGGGGTTGCGCGCTGTGAGGAGGTTTTGGATTTGTCTATTACGTGTAACACAAAGATTATATACGAGCATAATGTTTGATGTGGAAACAACGTATTCTTTAAAGTAAGGCAATGTGTCTTTTGAATCTACATAGTCTGTGGATACGTCGTTAGGTTCTAGAATAATACGTGTATTTTCTGTCATATCAGATAGAACTTTCTCAAACTCTTTCTAGTTTATGCACAAAAATAGCGTGCCTTTATTAGCAAACTCACAAATTACTCCATATTTATTGCAAATAACAACTTTTAAGCTATTAAGTACGCAATTCATGCAGATAAATATACAAAGTGGGTAATAAACCAATAAAAATGATGCTATAAAAGTGACGTTATTTGATGTCATCAAATATCCCCCCACTTGAATCTTACTTGTCCTCAAGTAGCGTTTATAAGTTTATGAAAATGTATCCCTAAGGATTTTTTTCATTTAAGCATTTATTTGATCTATTACAAGTACACAACCAAACACCTCACGAAATAGGTAGATGAAAACACTCAAATCACTCAACTAATCTATGTGGTAACATGTAACTAATTCGCTTAATTGCTCGGTCGTGATGAGTATTCTATCATAAGCTTGGCAAGGATACACATCTTCACCACTAGATCTAAGGAGTAACAAGTTTATAAAGGTAAAATGGGTTTTTATTATAAGGTTTAGGGTTGATCATTCTAACAATCTTTCACCAAAAGTACCACACCAACAAGGCAGCTGAATCACACATACATGGCCGTAACGACAGAATAGACATGTGTGTTCGATCACATCCTCATTCGAGTTTAACCAAGGGTTAGGATGAAGAATGATATAGGGTGTGCATCTTCTAACTTTCACCAAAAGTAATAAACCAACAAGGCAGCTGAATCACGCATACATGGCCGTAACGACAGAATAGACATGCATGACTCAATCAGATCCTCATTCGAGTAAAACCCAAGGTTAATGATTAGGAAAGGGAAATAAATTGTTATTTAAATAAAAATTACGAAACAAATAGACTAAGTCTAAACAGATAAGGTACAAATTACTAGACACTTTTCCCGACCATTACCATGAAAAAGACACAACTATTTACACACGTCTTGATCATTAATCAAAAACAACAATCTAAGTTAGCATTCTCGTAATGGTCAACTCCCAATCATCCCATACTTTACATACTTCTACAAAGACAAGTGGTGATATCTACCACTTTATACAAAACTTTACATCATCGATTTATAACCATCCATCAATGAATAATCGATACTTTAAATAATTCCATCGGTTTAAGCTTTAACGAACCGACTATCTTAAATCTTTCCTCCTCTTTTTTATTGTAGTTTTTTAATTTTTTTCAATTTTTTTTACAATACTATACTACGAATCTCGGTGTAATTTCACCATCTTTATGATCATAATAACTCCGGATAATTTCTTCCATGATTCTTCGTTCTTCGGAAGTACCAATAATTGTGATGGTACAAAAAATACATGAGTTTTGACTACTTTTTACATTCCCATTGCAATGTGCAAATTTCCCAACCATACCAGAGATAGAAAATGACACAAGGCACAGGAGATACATACTTTACACTTTAAGCAACTAGCAACTGATAAATAGACTTAATCTAACAGGGTAGGCTAAGGTGTAAAGGTGTAAGAAAACAAATAGTTGGTGTTATCCTAAAGGATTGGCTCTATAGGTTTTTCTAGGGGTATATTACTCTTAAAATAAGAGTAAATAAAGGGTTTATACGGGGGTTAACTTACCAGTGTATTTAGTTAATAGTATAAAATATAAAGGCTTTTTGGGTGTAATCCTAGAAATTTACCAATTTAAATAAGTTACTCTATCTAAATCTATAGTACTTATTATTGTGGTCTCGAATAGATATACCAAGCCAAGTTCTAAAGTCTACAACATCATCGGCACACTCATATGTTTATGGAATTTGGGTAAACATTTAGAAACGGATAAGGTTAAATCCTCACAATATCTAATAAGGGTTATTGTGTGCGGGTTATGTAACAAGTAATTTCACAAAAGTATGCTTTAAAATTTTTTAAACTTGAGCATAATTTAAGCATTTTAGTGTGAAAAATAGGACAAGTATGCATTCTAATTCCCATCCCCCCACTTGAATTATACAACGTCCTCGTTGTATAGATAAAACATTAAAAACGGGAATTAAAAGAATTAGAATGAGAAACTCCCCTGATGTTTTGCTCGGTAGATTCTCCAAGTTGAGTTTATGAGCAAGAATGTGTGTTGTAAATATGTCTGGATACTAGCATGACTACAACACATACAGGATTCCAGATGATACTCCACCAACGTCGTCGTTTTCATTCAAAAGGTCTTGTATTAAGCATAAGAAAACAAGTGCAATTTCTTTCTCCGTGTATTCGCCGGTTAGACTCGAAATAAATACCTAAAACTATACAGGAAGTCGATACGCCGTATCTATTCCCCAAGATACACCATATCGACCAGTCTAACAATAAAGCTTAAATTGCAGAAAAGTAAAGACTGGATAACGTCCAGGTAGTCAATACGCCATATCCATGGGGTTTGGATATGCCGTATAGACAGTCTGGGAAGACAGACTCGATAAAAAAATTGAAAATACATTCCGGGTTGTCTCCCGGCAAGCACTTTTGTTTACAAAAAAGTCTTTAAGTTAGACTTGCCCCAATTTAATACCATGCTTATAAAACAACTTAGGGTCGAACGGGATGCCAAATGGCACATACAAAGTCTTGATTAGGAAAATGAATGACATCCCTTTGTTAAGATGATTCCAAGTCATGATATTAACATTTAATTCCTTGATAAAAGTTTCAGCTTTGAAAATTTTATTAGATTTATCATGACTTGTTTCCAAAAGCTTATTTGACCCATGTGCATAGGCACCATCATCAGTATTTATTACATTGCCCCTCGAAGACTGTTTAATATCGATTTCATGATCATCATTGTCCTTATTCGATTTGAATCATTGGATAAAATTGATGTAAAAGGAAATATACATATACATAAGTATAAAACATTTTGTCACTCTACATCAATTCTGACAAAGAAATTTTCACTCGTCAGATCCAATTCATCGATATGTTGAGGACTTACAGAAGGTTCAGTTAAGAAATCTAATTTAGACGTTAGAGCATCATTGTAAACAATGGCTGGAAATTCTTTCTCAAAATCTTTAAAGTAGTCTAAATCATTAAAATAACTGACCGTAAGCTTGGGTGACGGAAACGAAGGCCTATTGACTTTATCATTATCATTTTGCGAATCCGTTTTCAAATCTTCGACAGAAATTATTTTATAGGAAAATGAATTTTTGTCCTAAATCATCGTGTAATCTTCATCGTCGGATTCGTCAAACGATATTCTAAAGTCACTTTGATTGTCATTAAAAGGACTTACCGTGGGTTCACACGATAGTGCTACTTTAGATGTTAACGCGTCATTTAAGACTATAGTTGGGAATTCAGTTTCAATAGATCTGAGGTCGTGAACGTCTTCATTACACCAGATCTTACCGTACGTAGCAGTCTTCCAGTTATACACCTGACCACGCCTACGAGCATTTTCTTCCTCAAGTCTGATATACTCCTCCATAGTAATGTTGGGGTCGTCCATTTTAATCTGTAACAAAATAGCTAGGAAAGAAAACTGTCAAATAGCTTAATACGTCGTATTCAATTAAATGAATACGCCGTATTGATAATAGAGTCGAATACGCTGTATTGGTTTGAAACAATTTATATGACATATCCACGAAGATGAATACGCCGTATTGAGTATTCGACTAAGAAAAATTACAGCGGACTGCAATAATGCAAAAAACACACAAACACACGATATGCAAAGATATACAATGCAGAAAATCAAATACATAAATATGCATATTAATCTAAGCTACACTAAACTAAAAATACAAATAAAATAAGAATTAAACAACTTCACTCCCTGGCAACGGCGCCAAAAACTTGATGTGTCGTTGTGAGTAGGTTGATGTATATTTTCTTTAAATATATTTTTACTCAAGTTTTAAATCTATAAAACTCGATCTACCTGACAACGAACTAATGGACAGAGAACCCGATTCTGGGTAGTACAGAATGGTAAATCCGAGGTCGTCCCAAGAGCTAAGTTGCAATTAGTTTTAATTTGAAATGTTACGTTTTAAAAATAGGTTTCTGGTTTGAAATGAATTAAAAATGTAAATAAATAAAATACTAAAAGTAAAAAGAGTTTGGAGATATCAGGAGAGAAAACGCGCTAACCTAGTTACTTTATTACTACTGTTATGAATACGTTTTCCTATGCATTGTTAAACTATGGTTTCATTAGTCGTTTCTAAGGTCGATAGACTTGAATAGGTATATTTAGTCTATCCTATACTCCATGCGATTCCGAATCAGTCCAAATCGTATAGGAGGTAGGTTATCCAGGTTGCAGTGATTAATCCCAACTATTCCCAAAACTTATCTAATAACCTATATAGATTATTAACCCCTTCTAAAAGAGTTCCTGTGCTTTTTAAGTATATTAAGTGATAAGGGCAGAGACCAGTTAGTTCCTACACTAAGGACGGAGTATCAAATCCTCCCTAGTACCCGATTGATCCTATATTGACTTGGTAATCTAATAATGGGCCAAACAAGATCCAAACCACCTGCAATACTACCAAAACCCAGGGTTACATGATAGTCAAAGAATATCTAACGAAACCATAATTTAATAGGAAACAAACATCATAACAATAGTAACTACATAACTAGGCCAGCACTTTAAGTGCTTAGCCGTTTATGGTAACGGAAACACAACAAGAAATAAAAGTAATCATAGATTGAAAGCTCATAATTCTTACAGTATTCGTATTTGAATGATTAAATATAAAAAGTAAGTAAAGTGTGATCTTTTTTGGACTCCAGGTGGAATTCTTCGAAGGTTGGAATCCTTTGTTGCCTCTCTAATTGGTTGTAGAGGAAGTGATGTCGGAATAGCTAAATGAGGCATCTATTTATAGGTTTTGAACTTGTTACAGCGTAACCAATAAAGGTGTTACGCTGTAACGTTCATACATGGCATTCCATAATTAAGCACTTGTTACGGCATAACCAATTATGATGTTACGCCATAATCTTCAAATAGTTTTCATAGCTCGTGATCTTCTTTTCATATATGTGGATCTTCATGGTTACGGTGTAACCATAAGGTGTGTTACGTCGTAACTCTATCTTTGGTAAGATTTCCTAACATTTAGATGGTTACGGCGTAACTAGATATGGTGTTACGCCTTAAAGTCGTCCTTGATCTTTGTACTTACTTAATTTATGTTACGGTGTAACCATATATGGTGTTACACCGTAACAACTTTAAATAATTGCACTTTAAGTCCTTTTTCCCTTGTGTCTTGTCATTTTCCTGCATTTCTCTTGAAAACTACAAAATGATAGAAAATATCTCGTTTTCAAGTATTAGTGAAACATTTGCAGGTAATATAGAGGGTAATTTGACACTAAAAAATATTAAATATTTGATGTTATTAAATATCCTCCCACTTGACTTCTGTTTGCCCTCAAGTAGAACATGTTAGAACATTTCATAAAAAGATATCTCTGGTATAACTCCAAGAAATGAATTTATAAAACACTTATGCTAGAAATCATCAAAACCGAACACCTCACAAAAAGGGGATAAAAAGTCACTCAACTCTCCACTAGTCTAAGTGTTTCAATTTTGGGGTGATCGCTCAATTGCACAGTCATAGCATGTATTCTATCATAAGCTTGGAAAGTACACAAATCTGCACCAGTTAGAATTAGGGTCTAAATAATTCTTAAAGGCAACATGGGTAATATGATTTTAAAGGGTGATAAAGGGGTTAGGATAGACATAAGATACACATTTAATGGTTGTTAATATAAAAACACAAAACGAATAGTCAAGTAAAAGTCTAAGGTATCCATTACTGGCTACTGTCCACCCATAGTCCAGGTCCTTTGGTGCGAAAATCTGATCATATCGTCACGATGGGTTAGCTAATAATGAGATGTTACGGAGCATGTTAACCCATTCTTCACTCTTCGGATGGCTTATAGTTTCACCATCCTCCAAAACACTAGGTGGATTATAGTTGCACCACCTTTATATTTGTTGGTTTTATAACACGTAACCAACATTAGGAGTTACATACTAAAGTGGCTTATAGTTGCACCACTTTTTTTATTATATATATTTTTTATTTTTCTCCTGTACACAATAATACACCCCCACCACTTGAGATAAACAGTATCAAAAGTGATAGAACCGGGGGGTCTTCATATGATCAATAATATGTCATCAGTAATAGTGCTAATCTTTGAACTTCATTTTCTTGAACCATGGACTTAGGTAGCCAGCATTTTCAACACATAGATATTTACAGACTACAAGGTAGGCTAAGGTGAAATGGTGAAATGAAACATATATAATGGGGTAAAAACATAGATTGGCTCAACATGGGTGATCTAGGGGTATCTTGTACTAATAATGAGTGCAACAAAAGGGTTTTATCACAGGAGGTCCACAAGTCAGAGTAACAAGTCGGTAAACACATAAATATATAGGCTATTTGGGTGAATTCCTAAATGTTGCCTTTTTGAAATATCTATTCCTCCTAATCAATTAGGTCTCAAAATGATGTACAGGCCAAGTTCTAAAGTCTAAAATACTACCGACACACTCAATATTTTGGTGGATTTTTGAATAATATAATGGAAATGGTATATTAGGCTTAAATCTCACCAAGTAATAATAAAGGGTAATGTGCATTCGGAAAAGATTAATTCTAGTTATTTAAAAAAAAACATGTCAAAAATTTTAAAATTGGCATAATTTTCAAAGAAAACTAGAAAATCAAAGGCAAAACATACGTCAAGTATTAATTCTACTCCCATCCCTCCACTTGAATTGTACAATGTCCCTACTGTACATTAAGGAAATCAAATAAAAAGAAAGAGTGGAATTAGGATAAGAAACTCCCTGAGCATTGCTTCAAGATTTGATATTTAGCATAAATATTTAGATTATCTCCATCTTCGAGCAAGCTCTTTATCCCCTGTGATCACAAAAACAAACCAAAGCATAAAATTGTTCTACAAGAATTATAAAGTGTATAGAAAATACAAACCTAACTCACTTTTATAGGAATCACGGTTACATTTAGCATATGTAACAAACCTTTTAAACCACTTGGTGTCCCAAGTGGACGAGTTTAGTCTCGTGAGGGCTTCCAGAGAACATACCCACAAAGTCTATTTACGTATACAAGGTTTAGACATATTTAATACTTAAAATTTGAGGTTTTCAAAAGGAGGTTACGACGTAACTCCGGTGGTTACGCCGTAATCATGTGGTATGAAAAAATTTAAGTTTTTAAAGGGTTACGGCGTAACCGTGAAATGGATTACGTCGTAACTGAAATGGTTACGGCGCAAACTTAAGTTGTTAAGTCGTAACTCCTGTAGATTCAGTAGAGTTACCACATGATTATGAGTCGAGCAGGTCTCAATAAATGCCTCATAGTTATTGGATCCTGCAAAACAAAGTAAGAAATATGCAAACTAACTAGTGCAAAAAGGAAATAACGGACGAATTATCTCCTGGTAAGCACTTTTATTTATTAACGAGTCTTTAAGTTAGACTCATGTCACTCTACGTCTCTTCATTTGATTCATTTTCTATATTTTTTGCTCCTTATTTCTCCAATAATCTTTGTGTATTCTTTCCTTAGTCATTTTACATACCTTTCCAAAGGCCACTCTTACCCATTTATCAAAACTTAAGTCTTCCCATTCTAAACTTGTTCGCTCATCATCGTTACTACTTTACTAATATTTTTATTCTTTCTAGGGTTGTCTCCTCCATCACATTCATCGAAATAAGGGTTACATGAAGCCCACTTGGTGCACATGTCTTTTTTCCACTAGCAAATTGGTTTACACCAATGTCTCCTTTTTGTATTGGAAAGATCTTATGAACTATTGTTTCTATTTATTATCTTTGCCCTTATATCGGTGGTGTTGGGTGTTGTCCTGGGAAACTCTTTTATGTTTAAGATTTTAGTTTTTGTGAAGACTTCTCCAGCCCCTAGGTTATATCTTATGATCTCAGCTTCTTTTAAAATTGGTGGGGGTTCTGTATAGGGCATTCCTAGTAACTTGTTCCTTCTTTGCTTGTATGCTTCATCATCAGGGTTAATGAATCCATCGTACAATGTGGGTTCTAAGTAGTCAATGATTCCTTCCAAATCATCTTTATCTTTGCTAACCCTTGAAAACCATTCTTTAGGTAGCTTGTTAACCATTGCCTCGATTATCACTCTTGTCATGGTCTCCCTACATTTCTCAGGGTCCTCCCAATATTCCATTATAGTGTTTTCCCCTGTTCGTCCTCCAAGCTTATTGTCCCAATATTTTTAAAGGATCATCTCTTTTGTTATATCATTTACTTTACCGTACCTTGCCCTTACCCAATTTGTACAGCTTAATCCTTCCCATTCTAAGTCTATGCGATCATTATCGTTTGTGCTTTTCCAATAGCATCTAATTTCATTATTGCGTAAACTTCCCCCATCACACTTTTCGTTTGATGGGTTGCATGATGCCCATACCTCTTGAATCCTATTATTTTTTTCGACAAATCGAGGCGCACCAGTGTGGTCTTT
>BQNB010041038.1:7529-37867 GCA_026074375.1 Tanacetum coccineum | reverse complement strand
GACAAATATAAAGACATCATGAAAGCTCAAGTACATGTTTCAAGACTTCCGCTACTCTGATACCGTACGTCCTTCTTGAAGCGACAAAGTGTTAAAGTTAAAGAAATTCAAGAAAGATGCATTAGTAAAGCTTTTTAAGATTATCAATTCAAGAAAGGTATGACCATGTCGGTCTAGAAGTCACAAGTTCATGAGATGGCAAAGTTTACAAGATGGCAAACTAAGATTATGCTTGGTTGATGATCTCAAGGTGTTCAAGATCACATTCTCACATTTAAGTCAAGATAAAGCAACAAGCTCACATCTAAAGTCTATGATCACTACATCAAATCATAAGTTGATGATTGAAGTTAAAGACTACGAGCTCAAGACCGAAGAGAAAGCATAGTATGCTAAGTTTAAATTTTTGTAAATTGGAGTGACCTCCCTTAGAGGGAGATAGTTAGAAATAAGAAAAAGTGTCAGTCATTTCCAATATAGTTAGTCATAGCTTGTGGTAAGTTGTAAGTTTAAGTTAGAAAGCTAACCGGGCCAAAGGCCTATGGATAAGCCCACTAAGGGTCCATAGCCGGCCATTGTAAGTCATATATAAACCCTCTCCACACATGGAGAGGGTGTTGGTTGTTCATTTCACACATTACACTAAGCTAATATTATCCTTTTTCTTTCTCTCTCTAAGTGTTCATCCAACCATCTCTTTCTCTCTTAAAACTCTAAGTGAATCCTTCTATTTATGTGTTAAGATATTCTATATATCAATTATGACAGCATCTAGTATGACCAACTAATGCAACAACTAGTGCATGTATGTCACGTGAAAAGCCCCTTTGTATGATGCAATGTTTGATAACGGTTATAGTCCAAGTAAAAACATTTGACCTGGTTCTCTATAACCTTGGCTCTAGATACCAATCTGTAACACCCTAAAAATGGGTCGCAGTGGAATATGTACATCTGGGAGCGTTACATCATAGATCAATAGCACAAGATATGAGAACGACCTCTAAATGAGTCGTTTGAAAACTGATACATTGGATTAACTAAAATTGTTTAATACAAAAGCACAACGGTTTAACATGTTCACTTGTAAATGTAAAGATTTCAAAATATAACATATATCCCTAAAATTTAATGCTTCTAAATCTTTATGCAATGACATCCTAAATTATTTACCATCAATGTATCCTTGACTTGCACCTTATTGACCTGAGAAAAACATGCTTTAACACGTCAACATAAAGTTGGTGAATTCACAGGTTTATGTAAGTATAATGTAGGACCGCAAGATTTCTAAGTGTATGATAATGCAACAGATGCAAACATTACAAAATGTAATTACGTTTCCCTAAGCTCATGATACTGAAGCTCGACATGTATGAATTGCAATATAAATTGCCTACATTGCCCTTGATGATGTTCTAACCCGCAACATCCCAAATCTGACATGGTATACGTCCGTTGTCCGGTAAACCAGCACAGTAAGCACTACTCACCCGAACGGGGATGTCAATCCCAAATAGATCTATTTATAACATTCGCACTTACACAAAGTAATTGACAGTTCATGATAGTGGCCTCAGAGGGTTATCGCTACTTAGGAAAACATGTAATCATGTTAAAATGTACACTTGCGTCTGATTATTAGTTTTTCTTAGCTATATATATAATATAATAAATTATAAAATATATATAAGTAATCTAAAAAAAACTACACCTTAGTGAATGTATTGATTATCTAAATCAAATAGTGTGAAAATCATCATGTAGTCCAAATGCAACCTAATTAAATATAGGTTGTATGAGTACTAAGTACTTTGAATAACTAATGCCACATATAATTCTATATAGTTACATCACCACCTAAAAGTGTTTGTTTAATTTATAAAATTAAACAATTTAATTTGTACTTGTAAAATAAATGTCCATGTATTTGTAATTGTAAAAATGATATACTTGTCCAACAATTTGTTATTTTCCAAAACTACTTGATGTATTATTTATATAATTTCATTATATAAATAATTTAGTTGTTTGAGAAAATAATATTTATAAAGTTAAAAACGTTTATAAATATCACTTTTAGTAAAAACGTCGTATCTTTCTCGTTTTAATCTTGTTTTTAACGTTCTTTATATGTATGGAATCGTATTTGAAAAACCTAATCAAATTTTGCATTTATTATATTGGTATATACTGTTTCGAATAGTAACAGTAGGTGAAACTTTATAAAAATACTTTTTATAAACTTTAATTATTGAAATCGTATAATGATCGTATCTCATTCGTTTTAATTTGATTTTTAGTGATTCTTATGTCCACGTCTTCGTAATTAAAAGTACTATCTAAGAAAATTAATTCCCAACAACTCACTATTATGAACAGTAACATATTTTTATAAAAATGCGTTTTATCGTAAAGTTTTAAATAGTGTAACTTCTTTGTTATAAATCCATTCTTAGTGTACTTTATAGTTTTGAAATCCTCATAACTTGTACTTTTTCAGAAAAATAAGTTTCCATTTTATCATATTCGAAAACCTTGGAGTTTTTATAAAAATACTTTTATTAAAACACTTTTACGTATAATCTTGTAAATACCATATCTCCTTTCGTTATAATTCGGATTTTCGAGTTCTTTATATGCTTACGATCCTTATGAGATGTACTATATTTATAAAATGTAAAATAAATATTTTATTATACGAATTTACACATAAGGTTTTAAAGGTTTATATAATTAATTATATAAACTTGTTTTATGTACTTTTAAACTTAATAAAGTTACCACAAGTCCTCTAATTCATGAATTAACACATCTTGTGTATAAATTAAGTCCTTTACTTTGTGTCCAAGAATATGTACAAGAATCCATGTCTCTTTATTTATTTATTCATAAAGTAAATAAGTAAACTTGTATATATTTAATTTATAAACTAGTTTTATAAATCAACTAATAATTATACAAAGTGTGTTCTTGCCTTCTATCAATATTTTAGCATCATAACATACCAACAAAAATGAAATTCGAGTTTGAACATGTGTATATATCCACTTTATAAACTTATAAAATACCTTAGGTGGTGATTAACTATACAACAATTATATAAATCATAAGATGTATAATATGAAAAGATTAGGGTTCTTAGAAGACCTTAATGAAGATGAGTGATGATGATACATAAGCAAGACCCAAGTATATAACCCTAAATGCTTCCACAAAACCCTAACTTAACCAAGAAAACCCTAATTCTTCCTTTACTTATAAAACCCTTTTAACCACTTAACCACGCTTCTACAACTCTATGAAACACCTTAGATATAATATGAAGCAACCCTTGAACACTTGTACTAACTTAGAAATCAAAAACTATGATTGTATAAGTGAGTGAGAGTGAAGCCGTGGGTAGGGAGCTCAAAGGGAGGGTTTTTGTGCTTTGTTTTCTTGAAATGATAAGTGTGTGTGATATACTCACTTTATGGAAGGTACTTATAGCTAAACATGGAAGTATAACCCACCTAAGTGAAACTTACAAATGGTTTTGGGGTTTGTAAGGTTGTATCTAGTTATGGAGTTCAAAAGAGGGAACAAAATGAGTTTTTAACTCATTAAGTACATACTAGGCTTACGAGACATGTTTGGTTGGATCATGCTTTGTGTAAGAAGTGAAATGACAAGTCTTACATGCTTGGTTGGTCTCTTCTCTTGTTTCCTTGTTGCTTGCCATGAATAAGAACTCAAGGGGGGAAAAAGATGGTTAAAGGTGGTGGTTTGATCCATTGGATAACAAGTAATGTTGTTTATTCAAGTTAGTGGAGGTGTAGGGATTTAATTTCAAGTGTATGTATTATATATGTGTAAATTTCGGTTAGGGGCTGATTTGGACAAGATTTTATGAGGTTTTTGAGTATTATGGGTATTAGTGGGTATTTGTTGAAGTGTAGGTGGGTTTATGGTTTGCCATGCATGTAAAAGTGTATTTTTATTGCGTTACGTAAATGTTTTACGTAACCAATAAAAATACAAGCGTAAAGTTATAAATTATCATCTTAATAACTTTATAACACTTACTTGACGTAAACATTTATTTTTTTGATGCCCGTTTACGTTGAATGCTTATTTTTAGCTTATGCGATTTAAATAAAAAGTAAACGCGTAATGGAATAAATGAAGTCGTAAAATGACCTAAAAATGACCTAAAACTGCGAAATGTTACAATTATATGCTCTTGATAGTCTTGATTGACTATCACAATGTAAGAAAAAGGTTGGCATTGGTTGTGGTAATGCGTAAATTGTTTTAAATAATTATTTGCCAAGTTTTAAATTTATAAAACTTGTCTACCGATACACGCACTAACGGGCAGAGAACCCGGTCGTATATAATGCAGTAAATTGGTAAATCTGAGGTCATCCTAAGAGCTAAGGTTTACTAGTTCTAATTTGATTATGTCACGATTGAAAATGGTTTTAAGATTGATTTTGATTACTAAAGAAAAGTAAATATGATAAAGTAAAGTTGATAGAAGAATTCAAGGAGAAAAGTGTGGTAACCTAACCATTTCATTACTAATGCTATGATTAATATTTCCTGTGCCACGTTCAATTATAAGTTCCGTTAGTGGTTCTAATATCAACAGACCCGAATTGACATTTGAGGTATGTCCTATACTTACTTTGCGATCCCACATTCCCCTGCGATCACACGAGCAGGGCATCCAAGTTTGCAGTGGTTAATTCCCAACTATCCTTAAGACCAATCTATAATCTAAACCGATTATTAACCCTCTCTGAAAGAGTTCCAATGCATTTTAAGTATTTAATATGACAAAGGCGGTAATTGGGTAAATTCCTACACTAGGGATAGGTGCAAATCTACCCTAGTATTTTGCTAATCCCAGGTTCAACAGGGTAAGTCTAATATCAGGATTAACAAGATCTCCATTGGATCTCCTGATGAAATGCTTTGGGCCTTGGGGTTTGGTTCACCCCTTTGGAACTGTGTGTAGAGTGTGGAAGTGAGTGATGATGAAATGAGCCGGATAAGGGCTCTATTTACAGACTTCAAAATTGTTACGGTGTAGCCCTTAGGGGATGTTATGCCGTAACCTTGCTACGTAAACTTCTAATCTTCAAGGCTAAAGTGATGTTATGGCGTAACCTTGTCGCCTATGTTACGCCGTAACGCTGACTCGGATAAATCATCTTCTATAGATTTTGAATGTTGCGGTGTAAAGTATGAGAGGCTTTATGCCGTAAAGGTGGTGATGACTTATTTCTTCTTTAAACAATGTTACGGCGTAATCCATCGGGGATTTTACGCCGTAACAAGCCTTAAACTCTGCATTTCTTGTAAAAATCCTTTGTCGTTTGCTAAAATGCTCACTTGGTCCCTGAAAACTCAATATTAACAATTAAGTAACGTTTTCATATATTTATAACATATTTATAAGCATTTTTATAGGGAATTTGATATTAAAATGTATCAACTATTTGATGTTATCAAATATCCCCCTACTTGACGTCTACTTACCTTCAAGTAGAACTATTTAGAATGATTCATAAAAAGATTTTCCCAATTTAACTTGGAGAAATGAATCTATAATTTACGTATGCTAGAAAATATCAGAGCCGAACATCTCATGAAAAGGGGGTCGAAAACACTCAACTCTCATTACTAATCTAAGTGTTTCATTTCGAGATGATCACTCAATTGCACAGTCATAGCATGTAAGTCTCCACCAACTAGAATTAGGGTCTAACAGTCTTGAAGGCAACACGTGTGTCATTGGTTTATTGGGTGATATAAAGGGTTAGGATAGACATGGGATACACTTTAAATAGTTGTTAAAATAAAAACATGAAACAAATAGTCTAAAGTAATCTAAAGTTGTCATAACTAGCTACTGTCCATCCAAGGTCCAAGAGTCTAAGTCTAAAAATCTGATCTTCAATAATGGGCTACAAGCTCTATTATTTACAATTGTTGAGATGGCTTGGTGCAATAATGGGCTACTAGCTCCATTCTTCATAATTATTGACTTAATTTTGCACCATCTTTACATTTTTTTAGCACATGGGTGGCTTTTTAGTTGCACCCTCTTTTCATTTTTTTCTTTCTTTTTTAAACATGCAAATGCTACAGGAGTTTTTATCTTTTAATTACTGCCCTTACAACATTTGATATTATACGCACATCCCCCCCCCCCCACTTGAGATGAACAACGTCGAAAGTGATGATACAGAGGGGTCTTTATAGATCATAACTGATTGGTCTTCCACGAATGCATAAAATTTTCGTTCCCATTCCCCCCTTACCATGGACTTAAATAGCCAAAGATTTCAACACGAAGAAAAATAAAGACTACAGGGTAGGCAGGTGAAATGGTGTAACGAAACATATAGGGTTTAAACAGGGAATGGTTTAACAAGGTGATCTAAGGGTATCTTATACTTATATTGAGTGCAACAAAGGGTTTTACACAGGGAGGTCGACAAATCAGTGTGACAAGCCGATAAACACACACATATAGGCTTTTTGGGTGATTTCCTAAGGTATTGCCTTCTTGAACTGTCTATTCCAACTAACCAATTAGGTCTTGACAAGATGTACATGCTAAGTTCTAAAGTCTACAATACTACCGGCACACTTATATTTTTGGTAGATTTATAAAAACGGAATCATTAGGCTTAACCTTACCAATTGAATTAAAGGGTAAATGTGCATCGGCAAAGATTTATTCTAGTTCATTAAGAAAAACATGTCAAAATTATAAAATTGGCACTATTTTTCAAAGAAAACTAGAAAATCAAAGGCAAATATAGGTTAAGTGGTAATTCTACTCCCATCCCCCCACTTGATTTGTACAACGTCCTTATTGTACATTTTAGAAAATAAAATTATGAGATAAGAGTATAATTAAACAAAAGACTTCCCTGAGCGTTGCTCTCTTCTTCGAGTGTTGACTACAAGAGATGACTCCTTGCAAAGTGTCTATAGAACAACCTCGTTTCCCTTAAAATCACTAAACCACAACAAGCATTAAAAGTTCATAGATAAATATACACTAAATCTAACTCACTTTCATAGGAATCACGGTTGCATTTAGCATATGCAACAAGCCTTTTAAACCACTTGGTGGCCCAAGTGGACGAGTGAAGTCTCGTGAGGGTTTCCAGAGAACATACCCACAAAGTTCATTTACTTATACACGGTTTTTGAAAAGGTTTCAAACTTATTTTAGTTTTCAGAAAGGGTTTTACGACGTAACCATGGGATTGGTTACGCCGTAAACATGTGGTTTAAATTTTTTTAAAATATGAATAGGAAGGTTACGGCGTAACAAGTACAGGACTTTACGCCATAATTATGTATGTTACGGCGTAACCAATGTGGTTACACCCATACAGAACCTTAACACCACATGCAAACGAGTCGAGGAGACCTTGAATTCCACTTCCTTATAGATAGAACCTGTAAAATAAGAGAAACCAACAAAACCAACTAAAATGCAGAAATTAAAAGACGAGTTATCTCCCGACAAGCACTTTTGTTTATTACCGAGTCTTTAAGTTAGACTCAAGACTAAAACTACGTCTTTGCTTGGTTGTTTCCCTCATGGGCGATTTTTTCATTAATCTAGCTCTCACTGTAGCAATGTTATCCTTAGTTCTTGGTATTTCATCAACTCCTAATACTTTTACTTTCGTGTAATTTCCATCCGGGCTAATGATGTATTTAGTAACTGTAACTTTTTTGATTAAAATTGGGGTTGGTTCCTTATAGGTTATTCCTAACAATTTGCACATTCTCATGTTATAGGCTTCATCATCCATGTTGATGAATCCGTCATATGATCTCTATTTCAAATAATCTAATATCCCTTTTAAATCGTCTTCATCTTCACTTGCATTATTAAACCAATCATCGTTTAATTTCTCATGAATACCCCTCATTATTGTGTTTGCTTTATCTTCTCTGCATTCTTTTGGGTCTTCCAAGTTTTCTTCTAAGTCATCTTCTTCATCATTGAATCTTTCCCTCCAATGGTCGTTGAGAATTCTTTCCCTGATCATCTTGCATATTTTTCCATATCTTATTTTCATCCAATCATTTAAACTTAGGTTCTCCCATTCTATCTCCTCTCGTTTACTATCATTTATGCTCTCCCAATAATGTTTTTCTAAGTTATTTGATACATCTCCTCCATCACATACGTTATTATTCGGATTACAAGATGCCCAATACTGGTACTCGTTCTTTTTTTCTTGTGAAATAGCCCTACACCAATGTACCTTTTTTTCTTGAGGTGATGAATATTTTTCTTTTTCCATTTTAGTTATCTTGTATACTATTTCTTCATATGATTCATGTATGTCGATTTCATAAGAGAAAATATCTGGGTCGATACCCAGTAACTGATTAAACTCGCAGGATTCAGAATCGTATAAGAATAAATCATAATCAATTTTTTTAAAGTCATCACCCTCTAGGCATGTTTTGCTTTTTATTGAACGAACAGATTCAAAATTTGTTGTAGTAAAACTACTTCTCATTTTGAATATCACTTTTTCACTTCCAACTTCTAGAGAAATGGATTTTCTGAATATGTCTACTTTAGCTTATGCAGTGGCTAGCAATGGTCTTCCTAGGATGATGTGCATCCTGAGGTCCTCAACCATATCAAGAATAACAAAATCTACTAGAAAGATGATGTTGTCGATTTTTATGAGTAAATTTTCTACTATTCCCATAGGTGTGCATTTGGTGCGATCAGCCATTTCTATCGCCATATTAATTGGTTTGAGTTTTCCTATGCCTAAACGTTTATACATGGAAAGGGGCATGACGCTGATCCTAGCTCCTAAATCTGCTAGTGCATTCTTAAAATCTAATTTTCCAATTGAACAAGGGAGAATGAAACTTCCTGGATCTTGTTCCTTAGGGGGTAGATGATTTTGGGGAAGAGCAAAGCACCTAGGGTTCATTCTTATTTCCTCATCTTATTCGGTCCTAAGTTTGTTTTCTACCAAGTCCTTCATAGGTTTTGCGTAATTGTCAGTTTGCCTAATTTCTTTTAACAAAGGATGATTCATCTTGACTTTCTTTAAGCTTTCCATGGTTTTGTGCACCAATGCTTCTTCTGCGTGATGCTCTAATCGTCTAGGGAATGGTATTGGGGGCTCATAGGATCAACATAGTAGTTTACACTTTGATTTTCTTCTTTAAGTTCTTCTTTTTTCTTCTTAAGTGCGGCCTCAAGTGCTGCTAAAGCCTCTGCCATCCCTGAATTATCGGTTTCATGTGTCTCGTTATCTGAAAATCCTGAGTTAGCAGAAAAGTATTCAATTTCCTCAGGGGAATAATAGAAAGGTGTGTATAATGGTGATCCATCTTCAGTATAGATTGTCTTGCATTCTTCGAACTTTCCTTTGTTAAGTCGCCCTTCGACTTCATTTGCTAAGGTTTATACCTTTGTCTCAAAACCCTGGATAATTTTGTCGTGAGCTTCGCGGCTGGTTTCTGTACTTTGGTAGACTTTCTTTAACAATTCGTTTTGCTCGGCATGTCTCTTAGATGCTTCTTTCATGTATTTCTTAATTGTTTTGGTTAGGCTTGGTCTCCGTTCTCCTGATGATGGTTGGTCATATCCTCCTTTATTAAATCTACTGTCATTTCTATTGTTTGGGAAGGGTCGACCGAACTCTCCATATTTAACTTCTTCAACACTCTTTACTTCCTCGTTGAGAGGGAAGTCCTTGTTGAGATGAGCTCCTCCGCAAATTTGATATCCTACTTGAATAGCGTGAACATTCTCTTTAAGCTTCTTCATGTCTCGACCTAGATTTTCAAGTTTGCTTACAATAGCAGCGATCCCTTTAGAATTACTACTACTTTCTATATTTTTGTTGGACGACCCTTCATGCCACTTTTGGGAGTGGTCAGTCATAGTCTGAATCACCGTTAATGCTTGAGCAGGAGTCATGCCAGGAATTGGCCCTTGAGAGTCAAGCAATTGGCGGTTCATGGCCCCTAGACCGTTATAGAAGATGTTTACTTTCTAATGGTTATTGATGTCGTGAGTAGGGCATTTATATAGAAGGTCATTATACCGTTCCCAAGCTTGGTATAATGTCTCGTCTCCTTCCTGTTTGAAGTTGCGGATTTCTTCAAGCTGCTTAGCAGTCCTTGATGGTGGGCAGTACCTTTGAATAAAGATCTTTTTAAGGAGATCCTAGGAATCGACGGTTCCTGGAGGAAGTCTGTCCATCCATCTCTTAGCGGCTCCAGTCAGAGTAATGGGGAAGACGCGCAGCATGATAGCATCATGTGATACTTCGGGAATGTTGAATAAGCTGACGATGTCTAGAACTCGCTCTACATGCTCATGGGCGTCGTCGTTTTTGTTTCCAGAAAAAGGTATCTTCCCTCAATTCTCGCATGAATTGACTCTTTATCTCAAACTTCACATTGCCCCCTATTTCGGGTTTAACCACGCCCGGTGCCTGGTTCCCTTGAGTCAATGATAGATACTGCTCCATAGTGAGGTTATTGATTTCCCCCTCAGTCATTATGAAAATCAAAATACTTATTAATAAGAAATTAAGTTAAAACTAATTTTAGCTCCCTGACAGCGGCGCCAAAAACTTAATGCGTAAATTGTTTTAAATAATTAGTTGTCAAGTTTTAAATTTATAAAACTCATCTACTGATACACGCACTAACGGGCAGAGACCCCGGTCGTATATAGTGCAGTAGATCCGTAAATCTGAGGTCGTCCCAAAAGCTAAGGTTTACTAGTTCTAATTTGACTATGTCACGATTGAAAATGGTTTTAAGATTAATTTTGATTACTAAAGAAAAGTAAATACGATAAAGTAAAATTGATAGAAGAATTCAGGGAGAAAAGCGTGCTAACCTAACCATTTCATTACTAATGCTATGATTACAATTTCCTGTGCCACGTTCAATTATAAGTTTTGTTAGTGGTTCTAATATCAACAGACCCGAATTCCACATTCCTCTGCGATCATACGAGCAGGGCATCCAAGTTTGCAGTGGTTAATTCCCAACTATCCTTAAGACCAATCTATAATCTAAATCGATTATTAACCCTCTCTGAAAGAGTTCCCATGCTTTTTAAGTATTTAATATGACAAAGGCGGTAATTGGGTAAATTCCTACACTAGGGATAGGTGTAAATCTACCCTAGTATCCTGCTAATCCCAGGTTTTACAGGGTAAGTCTAATATCAAGATTAACAAGATCTAAGCCACCTTCTATACTACCAAAACATAGGGATCAATGAAAGGCTATAAGGATATGTAACAGAACCATAATTGAATAGGAAATGATAATCACAACAATAGTAAATACATGGTTAGGCCAGCACTAGGAGTGCTTAGCCGCTCATAGTAACAGCAATGAAAGAATTAATGAATAAAGACATGGATTGAATCATCATTGTTCTTATAATGAATGATATGAACGAATAAATACAAGTAATGCTTAAAGTGACTTCTCCCTTGGACCTCCTGATGAAATGCTTCGGGCCTTAGGGTTTGGTTCACCCCTTGGAACTGTGTGTAGAGTGTGGAAGTGAGTGATGATGAAATTGTTACGGCGTAACCCTTAGGGGATGTTATGCCGTAACCTTGCTACGTAAGCTTCCAATCTTCAAGGCTAAAGTGATGTTACGGCGTAACCTTGTCGCCTCTGTTACGCTGTAACGCTGACTCGGATAAATCATCTTCTATAGATTTTGAATGTTATGACGTAAAATAGGAGAGGCTTTACGCCGTAAAGGTGGTGATGACTCATTTCTTTTTTAAACTATGTTATGGCGTAATCCATCGGGGATGTTACGCTGTAACAAGCCTTGAACTCTGCATTTCTTGTCCAAATCCCTTGTCTTTTCCTAAAATGCTCACTTGGTCCCTGAAAACTCAATATTAACAATTAAGTAACGTTTTCATATATTTATAACATATTTGTAAGCATTTTTATAGGGAATTTGATATTAAAATGTATCAACTATTTGAATTTATTAAATATCCCCACACTTGACTTCTACTTGCCCTCAAGTAGAACCGTTTAGAATAATTCATAAAAATATTTCCCTAATTTAACTTGGAGAAATGAATCTATAAGTTACGTATGCTAGAAAACATTAGAGCCGAACATCTCACGAAAAGGGGATCAAAAACACTCAATTCTCATTACTAATCTAAGTGTTTCATTTCGGGGTGATCACTCAATTGCATAGTCATAGCATGTATTCTATCATAAGCTTGGAAAGTACACGAGTCTCCACCAACTAGAATTAGGGTCTAAACAGTCTCGAAGGCAACACGGGTGTCATTGGTTTATTGGGTGATATAAAGGGTTAGGATAGACATGGGATACACTTTAAATGGTTGTTAAGATAAAAACACGAAACAAATAGTCTAAAGTAATCTAAAATTGTCATAACTAGCTACTGTCCATCCAAAGTCTAAAAATCCGATCTTCAATAATGGGTTACTAGCTCCATTCTTCATAATTGTTGAGATGGCTTGGTGCAATAATGGGCTACTAGCTCCCTTCTTCATAATTATTGACTTAATTTGCACCATATTTACATTTTTTAGCACATGGGTGGCTTTTTAGTTTCACCCTATTTTCTTCTTTTTCTTTCTTTTTTAAACATGCAAATGCTACAGGAGTTTATATCTTTTAATTATTGCCCCTGCAACATTTGAAATTATACGTACATCCCCCCACTTAAGATGAACAACGTCGAAAATGATGATACAGGGGGGTCTTTATAGATCATAACTGATTCGTCTTCCACGAATGCTTAAAATTTTCGTTCCCATTTACTCGAACCATGAACTTAAATAGCCAGATTTTTCAACACGAAGAAAAATAAAGACTACATGGTAGGCTAAGGCGAAATGGTGTAACGAAACATATAGGGTTTAAACAGGGAATGGTTTAACAAGATGATCTAAGGGTATCTTGCACTTATATTGAGTGCAACAAAGGGTTTTACACGGGGAGGTCCACAAATCAGTGTGACAAGCCGATAAACACACACATATAGGCTTTTTGGGTGATTCTCTAAGGTATTTCCTTCTTGAACTGTCTATTCCAACTAACCAATTAGGTCTTGACAAGATGTACAGGCCAAGTTCTAAAGTCTACAATACTATCGGCACACTTATATTTTTGGTGGATTTATGAAAACGGAATCATTAGGCTTAACCACACCAATTGAATTAAAGGGTAAATGTGAATCAGCAAAGATTTATTCTAGTTCATTAAGAAAAACATGTCAAAATTTTAAAATAGGCACCATTTTTCAAAGAAAACTAGAAAATCGAAGGCAAATATAGGTCAAGTGGTAATTCTACTCCCATCCCCCCACTTGATTTATACAATGTCCCTATTGTACATTTTTGAAAATGAAATTATGAGATAAGAGTAGAATTAAACAAAAGACTTCCTTGAGCGTTGCTCTCTTCTTCGAGTGTTGACTGCAAGAGATGACTCCTTACAAAGCGTCTATAGAACAACCTCGTTTCTCCTAAAATCACTAAACTGCAACAAGCATTAAACGTTCATAGATAAATATACACTAAATCTAACTCACTTTTGTAGGAATCACGGTTGCATTTAGCATATGCAACAAGCCTTTTAAACCACTTGGTGGCCCAAGTAGACGAGTGAAGTCTCGTGAGGGTTTCCAGAGAACATACCCACAAAGTTCATTTACTTATACATGGTTTTTGAAAAGGTTTCAAATTTATTTTAGTTTTCAGAAAGGGTTTTACGGCGTAACCTTAGGATTGGTTACGCCGTAAACATGTGGTTTTAAAAAAATTTGAAAATATGAATAGGAAGGTTATGACGTAACAAGTGCAGGACTTTACATCGTAATTGTGTATGTTACGGCGTAACTAATGTGGTTACGCCCATACAAAACCTTAACACCACATGCAAACGAGTCGAGGAGACCTCGAATTCCACTTCCTTATAGATAGAACCTGCAAAATAAGAGAAACCAACAAAAACCAACTAAAATGCAGAAATTAAAAGACGAGTTGTCTCCTGACAAGCACTTTTGTTTATTACCGAGTCTTTAAGTTAGACTCAAGACTAAAACTACGTCTTTGCTTAGCTGTTTCCCTCATGGGCTATTTTTTTCATTAATCTAGCTCTCACTATAGCAACGTTATCCCTAGTTCTTGGTATTTCATCAACTCCTAATACTTTTACTTTCATGTAAATTTCATCCGGGCCAATGGTGTATTTAGTAACCTTAACTTTTTCGATTAAAATCGGGGTTGGTTCCTTGTAGGTTATTCCTAACAATTTGCACCTTCTCATGTTATAGGCTTCGTCATCTAAGTCGATGAATCCGTCATATGATCTTTGTTCCAAATAATCTAATATCCCTTCTAAATCGTCTTCATCTTCACTTGCATTATTAAACCAATCATCGTTTAATCTCTCATGAATACCCCTCATTATTGCATTTGTTTATCTTCTCCGCATTCCTCTGGGTCTTCCAAGTTTTCTTCTAAGTCATCTTCTTCATCACTGAATCTTTCCCTCCAGTGGTCTTTGAGAATTCTTTCCCTGGTCATCTTGCATATTTGTTCATATCTTATTTTCATCCAATCATTTAAACTTAGGTTCTCCCATTCTATCTCCTCTCGTTTACTATCATCTATGCTCTCCTAATAATGTTTTTCTAAGTTATTTGATACATCTCCTCTATCACATACGTTATTATTCGGATTACAAGATGCCCAATACTGGCACTCGTTCTCTTTTTCTTGTGAAATAGCCCTACACGAATGTACCCTTTTTCTTGAGGTGATGAATATTTTTCTTTTTCCACTTCAGTTATCTTGTATACTATTTCTTCATATGATTCTTGTATGTCGATTTCATAAGAGAAAATATCTAGGTCGATACCCAATAACCGATTAAACTCACAGGATTCAGAATCATATAAGAATAAATCATAATCAATTTTTTTAAGTCATCATCCTCTAGGCATGTTTCGCTTTTTATTGAACGAACAGATTCAAAATTTGTTGTAGTAAAACTACTTCTCATTTTGAATATCACTTTTTCACTTCCAACTTCTAGAGAAATAGATTTTCTGAATATGTCTACTTTAGTATGTGCTGTGGCTAGCAATGGTCTATCACTGCTGCTAGTTATCCAACAAGTTATGGATTTACTATCACTGCTGCTAGTTATCCAACTAGCATCTAACTATCCTTCAAGTACAGCAGAAAAACGATCATAATACAAAGCTAATTGTCTAGTTCTTTTAAGATAACCAAAAACTCTTCCAATTGCTTTCCAATGATCCTGACTTGGATTACTCGTATATCTTGATAGTTTGCAAACAACATATGCAATATCTGGTCTAGTACAATGTGTAGCATACATTAAACAACCTATTTCACTTGCATATTCTATTTGAGCAACAACTCTTCCATTATTCTTAACTAGCTTACAAGATGACTCATATTGGGTGTTTGCTTCCTCTATTTTCAAGTGTTGAAACTTGTCTATAATCTTATCAATGCAATGACATTGATTTAATGCATAACCCCCACCATGCCTTTTAACCTTTATCCCTAATATAGTATCAACCTCATTCATGTCTTTCATTTGAAAGCATGAAGACAAAAACTTCTTAGTTTCATTGATACCTTCTATATTGGTTCCAACAATCAGTATATTATCTACATAAAGGCATAGGATGACACCATAATCTTTTGTAAACTTAGAATAAATACATCTATCAGATGAATTATGGGTAAAACAATTTGAAAGTATAGACTTATCAAATTTATCATGCCATTGTTTAGGTGCTTGTTTTAACTCATATAAAGATTTCTTTAATTTGCAAACTTTATTCTCATAACCAGGCAACACAAACCCTTCAAGTTGTTTCATATAGACTTCTTAATCAAAGTCACCATTCAAAAAGGCTGTTTTAACATCCATTTGATGTATAGGCAAATTATATATTGAAGCTAATGCAAAGAGCACCCTAATCGAAGTGATTCTAGCTACTGGTGCATATGTATCAAAGTAATCAACTCCTTGTCTTTGACTAAAGCCTTGAATTACCAACATAGCCTTAAAAGTTTTAATGAATCCATATGTATGATATATTATCCAAAATACCCATCTACACCCAATTGCTTTGGATCCTAGAGGTAAATCTAAAAGTTCCCAAGTATTGTTAGATATTAGAGAATCTATTTCATCATTAATTGTCTGATTCAAAAATGCAGAATTCCTAGAGGTGATAGCCTTTTTATATGTTTTAGGTGCATCCTCTACATTAAGTAGAACTGGTATTTTATTAATAACATTAATATCATTATCACCTTCAACAAGGAAGATTATAGCTTGAGAATAAATAAAATCAAGATCCAAGTTTCTTTCCTTTTTAGCCCTTTCACTTCTTTTAGGTGCAGAAGATTATGCCATATTCCTCTTATTGAAAGAGTTCAAATCTGGACTAGAAATATCTTGTGAAATTCGAGTCACAATTTCATTTGTGCTTGTTGAATCATGATGAAATTTATTCTCAAATAAATCTACATCTCTTGATTCAACAATAACATTTGAATCTAAATCTAAACAACGATAAGATTTAGAATCTTTTGTATATCCCACAAATACGCTTTTTAAACCTCTATGTCCTAATTTAAAACCAGAAACAAGATTCTTCCTAATGTTAAAAACATGAAGAACATTCATAAGAGTTAACTTCTTTCTAGATGTGAATTCGATATCCACATTTCCATAGCCAACAAGTTTTAAAGTATGATTATCACCCATTATAACTTCATGCCCATCTTTAGTTTCCTCATAAGTTTTGAACAAGTCTTCAAAAACGACATCTTCCCTTGTGGTTGCGAAATTCTTATCGTTAAACATTTTACCCCTCCATTGATTGGACTCCAACTCTTTCTCTTGATGAAACTTGATTCTTTCTTTCCATTCCAAAATTCGCTTACTTATGATGCTTATGGGGGTTATGGGGTCAATTTCATCTTTTTCCCTTTCTTTAAATTTTCAAAAGTACTCAGGGGTTTTAAAGAAATTAGTTTTGCATTTACCAGATTGTAGAGTTATTGCCTCCTTATCAAACCTAATTTCGGCTTTGGCTGTTTTCAAGAATGGCGTTCCTAGGATTAATGGCCTCTTCCTCTCTTCCTTAATGTCTAAGATTAAGAAATCCACGGGATATATAGAGTCGACTATCTCAACTAAAACATCATCGGCTATTCCTAAGGGGTAAATATAGGATTGACTAGCTAAGGAGAGTCTAATATCGGTCTCTAGAAGCTTTTCGTTGGTTAGCCTATTATAGGTGGAGAGGGGCATGACGTTCACATCGGATCCTTGGTCGACCAAGGCATCCGTGTATTTTTAATCCCCCTACATGGTATTACAAAGTTACCCCTCATATCCTCCTTTTTGGTAATCATTTTCTTAAGCATTGCTTTGCGCATAGGTTCTACGAGAAGCGAATGGTAGGCTTCACCCTCCATCTTACCTAATTTCATTGCAAGTAATGAGTCATTAAATCTTGGATTTCCTACAAGACCCTTGATTAACTCCTTATTGATTTTATGTTTAAGGTAAAACCTTACGGGGTGTAACCTAGGTGTCTCCACTAGTTCTCTTACTTTTTCTCCAGTGAGGTATTTCTCGACACTCCTAACTGGCCCATTATTGGTCCTATCGTTAAGTTCACCATTCCTATCAACTTCCTCTAGAGTTTCTGCCACAATTGATTTGTTAGGCTCAACAATGTTTTTACCGACCACCCCGTTGTTTTCGACACTCTTTTCTTCCTCTATTCTAATGAGGGAGATGGAATTAACGTGCTTAGTAATGAGGTGTCTAGCTTCTTCTCTAACTAGTAATTTTTACGGAGTTCTACTTGTTGTGAGTTCTTTAAGACGTCCGAAAATCTCTGTCATCCTGTCGTTGATTTCTTCTCATTATTTGAAGATAGCATTTTCGAACCTCTCCATTCTTTTCGTGTATGATGCCATGTAGTCTCGTTCTCGAGCTTCGAAACTAGTTTCCAATTCTTGAGGTTGAGGGTCTGGACGAACACGTTTCTGAAAGGTGAAGGAATCTTGCCTTGGTGGCCCATTAAGGTTATGTGGGTGTGGATTTGAGGAAACTGCTTTGACGTATGCCTGAGGGATGTGTCTTGGGCTTGCTGTTTGTAGTTTTTTCAATAAGAACTTAATTTGATCTTCCAGTTCAAGAAGTCGTCGGTCAGGTGTCTTTGATGTATTTGGTGGCAATGAAATTGCCTTGACCGGTTTGACGAAGTCTCTTGAATCATTCCAGCCCTCATGGTCGTAAAGAGCGAGATTCTCTATGATTTCCCAAGATTCCTCGGCGTTCTTATCACGGAGTTTGTCACCGGCGGCGCGGTCAATTTCGCGCTTAATATGGAAAGAGACATGATCATAGAAAATTTAGATTTGGAGCCAAAGATCGATGCTATGATGAGGGACTTTTTGGAGTTGATTTCATACTTTAGGTATATATAAATAATAATACTACTTATATTAACCAAACCAAATCAAGTGACCCTTGAAAAGGTTTAAAGAAAGAAAATCAATAAAATCCGAGTAGTATATGATATTCCCGGGTCGTTTTTCCCAACGAGGAGTGCAAATTTGAGAGTCGAAAGTCGGTTTGATATTTGATGTTTGAATAGAACAAGATTTGATTGGATTTGATTTCTAATTCTACGAGAAAGACAAAAAAGGCATGCTAATACTAACAAATAAGGCAATTAACAAAGAAATCAAATAACGGGAATCCTAAAACGCGTCTAAATTATCAACTAAATCAAAATTAACCCTAAAAATGCAAAATTAGTTTCTAAACCTCTAAAATGATAAAAGAAAATTTTCTAAAAAGGAATTATATTTTCTTTTGACTTTTTAACAATTTTTTATGAATTAAAAACCTATTTAATCTATTTAAAATTCTAGAAAATGACAAATTAATACCTAAAAATTTCAAAAAATGATTTTCTACTTTAGAAAAGTCTAAAATATGATAATAACTAAGAAAACTATTTTTACTACTTTTTATAACTTAAAACTAATTTCTAAACTTAAATTAAAAGGCTAAAAATGAAATTTAAAATCTAAAAATGATGAAAATGATTTTAAACTTTGTAAACCTCAAAATATTATTTCTAAAACTAAAAACTATTTTTTTGTAATTTTCTGAATTAATTTACTAATTTTAAATAACTTTTAAAAAATTTCGAAAAGAAAATTAATTAAAAATATTAAACAACTAAGGAAAAATCTAAAAAATTGCATAAAAGTCCTAAATGGTATAAGGGCCTAGGAAAAATAAGCTGGATAAGCCAGCTTATCAAATAAGCTAACAATAAGCCCAAACAAGCTACGGCTTTTTATTGCAAAATGGGACCAGAAATGTGTATAAATGATAAATGTTGCAAGGAATAACCGAAAAAGTTTCAAGGGCGAGTGGTAGTGCAGTGTGTGAGAGGTTTGGTTGAGGTGGGGAGGTCTCGGGTTCGAGCCTTGCTCACCCTTGATATCCCCACTTCCCAAATCTTTTTTTTTCTAAATCTTTTTTTACACAGACAACAACACTTAGAAATTTTTCAACCTTTTTAAAACCCTACTTTTAAGCTTGTTATGTGTTATTTGAGGTCTAAGTTTTATCTGTTTGGTGGTCCAGACTAAATGTAATGGTAAGGTCGACCTTTGGTCGGTCGTCCCATGTGAAAGCAACTAAGGTCGGTCGTCCCATTACCTCGACCGAACTAGACTAGTCCCCCCCCCAACCTTTGCAATTGTTTGGGTAGTGTAGAAGACCGAGTAAATGAAGCCGTTTCCTATAAAAAAAAAGTATCCCTTTATTTTCTATAAAACCCAACATCTTCTTTCCTATTTTCACACACATATACACTTTTTATCAAAAACACACACTACAAACAATATGTCTCAAATTAATTCCGAGTGTTTATTTTTCAATGATACGGATGATGAAACGGATGTGAATAGTTTACTCTCTGGTTTTTTAATAGACGCTGCTTTGGTTATTCAAGCATCTACTCCTACAATCCAAAAATACCAACGAAGCTATATGCCTAGAGATCGTTACGGTGCTCATGAACGTCTAGTGCTACCTTACTTTGCTAAAAAACCATTTTACAACCCCTATTTATTTCGTAAACGATTCTGAATGAACCGATCGTTGTTCACCCGCATTGTTCTGAATGAAACGATTCTGAGTGTGTGAGAGGTTTGGTTGAGGTGGGGAGGTCTCGGGTTCGAGCCTTGCTCACCCTTGATATCCCCACTTCCCAAATCTTTTTTTTTCTAAAAATTTTTTTACACAACATATAAATAAGCTGTAAACACACAACTTTAATGAAGACAAAAAATTTTAAAATTAAAAATAAGCCCGAATTAAGCATAAATAAGATAAGCAGTTTCAATACGAGACTTTTTTTGAGATTTTAACATAAACAAAATCAAACACCTTTTTTAAGCTACAAAACAAGGGGCTTATTGAATAAGCCCAGGACTGAGACTGAACACACAACAAGCTTATACCCCCAATAAGCAACTAGGAACACAAATCACACATTTTGAACAACAAATAAGCCATGAAAAAGCAATGAGAATAAGCTGATTCACACAGACAACAACACTTAGAAATTTTTCAAACTTTTTAAAACCCTACTTTTAAGGTTAAAAATAAGCTAACAAATAGATCCTTATGGACTTAGAACCACCAAACAGATCAAATTTAAACCTCAAAGAACACATAACAACTTTCAAAAAGCATTTTGAAATTCAGGATAAGCCACAATAAGCAAATGAAAAAGCTATTTTGACTGAAAACTTAACTTTTGACAGATTTTGACAAACATAAAAATTACACTAGCAGACTTGAAGACTTGGTTTAAAACTTGTTTTAACACATGAATAAACACAAATCACACTTGAAAACACCAGATTCAAAGACCTAATCATACAAGCTGATTAAATAAGCTATGAGTTCACAGATTGCACACATAAGTTCACAAAACCTTGATTATGAGTTTAAAACCTTAAAATCTTTGGTAAACTGAATTTTATGACTAATTCAAGCTAAACTAAGATGATTCAAGTGTCAAAACAAATTTTTGACCCATTTTAACCCATAAAACCAGTTAAACGAAACACCCCTTTAAATAATCTTTTTAGCATTTTCAAACTGATTAAGAGTATTTAAGCTAAAGTTTTGCAAAGACCAGATGTTGACAAGGTAAAATAAGCAATCATAAGCAATTTTCAACAACAGATAAGCACTATAATAAGTTAACACAGATTATGCAATAATAAGCTTGAATGACAGTTTTTTATGAAAACTAGAACTAGTGATATCTAAGCTATAAGCAGGCATACATAAGCATCCAATAACATAAATAAGCAACAATAAGCAAATACAAACAGTCAATAAACAGAATAAGCCAAAAATAAGCTAAGACAGATTTTAAGCTAAACTTGTAAATAGAAAACTTACAAAAGTCCTTGCTCAAAACAGGGCAAATAAGCTTATAATAAGCTGATCTACAAGCTCTAGCTTGTCAAAGACAAGCTAGTGAAACCCATAAGCCCATCCAGGTTTGGCTTATCATCCATTTTCAGCTTTTTTTGAGTGATTTTTGGTAAAAGGCTTAAACACTTCAAGCTATGGAAAAGCTTGAATAGTTTAAGCAAACAGCTTAAGTACAAGTTAAAAAGAGCTTTTGTGAGCTTATAAACGTTTTTAAAACACAAATGACATTAACTTAAAAACAAGATTTTCATAAAAACTTAACTTTCATTAAACTTTAAATCTGAGTACAAGGTTAAAAAAAGTACAATAAGCTAAAGTTAAACTAATATAAGCTGAAAATTAAAACTAGACAAAACTACTTCCTTTTTAGGCTTACAAGGGCCCTATTTATATAAAAGTCTTCAAAGTCTTGGGTCTTCTTCTTGTGTTTCTTCTGTGAGAGAAACAAAGGGTGTGTTTCTTGTGTGAGAGGCTTCAAAGCTTCCATCTCAGCCATTAATCTTGAGTGTTCTCCAAGGGGTCCAGATGTTTACAAGGTGAAATTAAGCAATCATAAGCATTTACAACAATAGAGTAAAAGCACAGTAATAAGCTACACAGAAGATGCAATAATAACTAGAATGACAGTTTTTAATGAAAACTTAAAAACATTGATATCTAAGACTATAAGGCAGCATACATAAGCATCCAATAACATAAATAAGCTACAATAAGCAAATACAAACAGTCAATAAACAGAATAAGCCAAAAATAAGCTAAGACAGATTTTAAGCTAAACTTGTAAATAGAAAACTTACAAAAGCCCTTGCTCAAAACATGGCAAATAAGCTTATAATAAGCTGATCTACAGCTTTACTGTCTAAGAAAAGCTAGTGATACCTATAAAGCCCATCCAGTTTGGCTTTTTATACAATCCTTTTCAGCTTTTTTGAGTGATTTTTGGTAAAAGGCTTAAACACTTCAAGCTATGGAAAAGCTTGAATAGTTTAAGCAAACAGCTTAAGTAAGTTAAAAAAGAGCTTTTGTGAGTTTAAACAAATAGTTTTTAAAACACAAATGACATTAGCTTAAAAACAGAGATTGTTCAAAAAACTACATTTCATTTAACTTTAAATATCTGAGTACAATAAGTTAAAAAAAAAGTTCAATAAGCTAAAGTTAAACTAATATAAGCTGAAAATTAAAACTAGACAAAACTACTTTCTTTTTAGGCTTACAATGGCCCTATTTATATAAAAGTCTTCAAAGTCTTAGGTCTTCTTCTTGTGTTTCTTTTGTGAGAGAAACAAAGGGTGTGGTTTCTTGTGCTGAGACTTCAAGCTTACATCTCATCATTAATCTTGAGTGTTCTCCAAGGGGTGTGATCTCAACCCTTGATTCATTGTCTTCATCCTTTAAGCCAATGTGGTTTAAGAGGATTGCCAGGGTGGTTTGGCTGTTTATGGGAGTGGGGTTGAGTTGGGGTGTGATTTTGGTTTGTCGTGTTGCAAAGGATAGGGATAATGAATAGTAGCCAATGACGGGAAAGGGTTTTACACGTTTTTGGAAATTGAAAGATAACGGCCGTTAATCCCCTGAATTTGATAAGTGTTTGGACCGTTAGTCCTTTTGGACTGACATTGTTTGTCCTTTTGGACTAACGGTGTGAAGGGATAAGGATTGGTTTTGTAAATGACTTAACAACCATATGGTTGGGCTGTCAAGTGGGTTTGGGCTTTGTTATTGGGCCGGGTAAGGGTTTTGGATTTATTTGGTCTTCATAATGTTTTGATGGGCTGACCCGACCCATCAGATGGGTATGGGTTGGCCCATTTAACATTTCTTCGATATCGGCTTTGTCTTTGACTTTTGACTTTGACTTAGTGGACTTTTTGGTTGACTTTTTGACTTTGACTTTGACTTTAACTTTTCACGCTCTTTTCATTCTCGTGCTTGATTTTGTCCGTTTTGACTTGATTTTTTGTCCTTTAGTGAATATCCGTTACTTGCACAATCATAAATCACAAAACACACAAATACAATGATTTTGCATATTTTGGTCATTTTGGCACTTTCCAGTAATAAATGGTATGTGAAATTAAGCACATACCAAAATCCCTAGACTAAGAAATATTAGTCGTTCCTCACGCAACAAATGCCATATATAAACACTTAAGAAAAACCTTGTGTTTTTCTTACCACTACGGTCTTGAGTTGACTAGCTACTAGAGTAATAGAAAAACTAGAAAAAAATTGGGCTGTTGTGGCAAGAAAAAATTATGACGAATTGAAACAAGAAAATACCGAATGATAAGCTAAAAAAATTACCACAACCAAATCACAACACCCAACCTTGGCTCTTGATACCACTTGTTAGGATATCATTTCATCACCAAACACAAAAATAAGAAAAATAGATTTTAGAGAGAGAAAGAGCTAGAGAGAGAAAGTAAAAAAGGAAAAATGGTTACTTGTCATGAAAAGAAAAATGAGAAGCAACACCCTCTCCATACTTGGAGAGGGCTTTAAATAGATACAAGAGAGGACTATTCTTGTGGGCTTTGAGTTGGGCCGGTTCTTAACACAAATGGGCTTGAGCCCGACAACTAGGCCCAACTAGCTTAACTAAATTCCCGTAAACTACGATTTACATATACAAGGCTCGGAAATATTTAATGACCATCACTTTAATAAATACACGGCTAACAGATTTTTCTTGTTTTTATATACTAATAAAATAAAATGAAAAATATTTTTGTATTTTTATATTTTTATAAAGAAAATAACTTCACAAGGAAGGATCTTCAAAGCACTAATTGTCAAACGTCGGAACGACAATCGCTTACACTCCTCCCCGGCAGCGGCGCCAAAAATTTGATTTCAAACTTTAGGTATATAAAATTAATAATACTACTTATATTAACCAAACCAAATCAAGTGACCCTTGAAAAGGTTTAAAAAAAGAAAATCAATGAAATCCGAGTAGTATATGATATTCCAGGGTCGTTTTTCCCAACGAGGAGTGCAAATTTGAGAGTCAAAAGTCGGTTTGATATTAGATATTTGAATAGAACAAGATTTGATTGGATTTGATTTCTAATTCTACGAGAAAGACAAAAAAGGCATGCTAATACTAACAAATAAGGCAATTAACAAAGAAATCAAATAACGAGAATCCTAAAACGCGTCTAAATTACCAACTAAATCAAAATTAACCCTAAAAATGTAAACTTAGTTTCTAAACCTCTAAAATGATAAAATAAAATTTTCTAAAAAGGAATTATATTTTTTTTGACTTTTTAATAAATTTTTATGAATTAAAAACCTACTTAATCTATTTAAAATTCTAGAAAATGACAAATTAATACCTAAAAATTACAAAAAAAATGATTTTCTACTTTAGAAAAGTCTAAAATGTGATAACAACTAAGAAAACAATTTTTACTACTTTTTATAACTTAAAACTAATTTCTAAACTTAAATTAAAAAGCTAAAAATGAAATTTAAAATCTAAAAAATTGCATAAAAGTCCTAAATGGTATAAAGGGCCTAGGAAAAATAAGCTGGATAAGCCAGCTCATCAAATAAGCTAACAATAAGCCCAAACTAGCTACGACTTTTTATTGCAAAATGGGACTAGAAATGTGTATAAATGATAAACGTTGCAAGGAATAACCGAAAAAGTCCTAAGGGCGAGTGGTAGTGCAGTGTGTGAGAGGTTTGGTTGAGGTGGGAAGGTCTCGGGTTCGAGCCTTGCTCGCCCTTGATATCCCCACTTCCTAAATCTTTTTTTTTCTAATTTTTTTTACACCTTATAAATAAGCTGTAAACACACAACTTTAATGAAGACAAAAATTTTAAAACTTAAAAATAAGCCCGAATTAAGTACAAATAAGATAAGCAGTTTCAACACTTAGACTTTTTTTAAGATTTTAACACAAACAAATTCAAACACCTTTTTTAAGCTACAAAACAAGGGGCTTATTGAATAAGTCCAGGACTGAGACTGAACACACAACAAGCTTATACCCTAATAAGTAACTAGGAACACAAATCACACATTTTGAACAACAAATAAGCCATGAAAAAAGCAATGAGAATAAGTTGATTCACACAGACAACAACACTTAGAAATTTTTCAAACTTTTTAAAACCCTACTTTTAAGCTTAAAAATAAGCTAACAAATAAAACCTTATTGACTTAGGACCACCAAACAGATCAAATTTAGACCTCAAAGAACACATAACAACTTTCAAAAAGCATTTTGAAATTCAAGATAAGCCACAATAAGCAAATGAAAAAGCTATTTTGACTGAAAACTTAACTTTTGACAGATTTTAACAAACACAAAATTACACTAGCAGACTTGAAGACTTGGTTTAAAACTTGTTTTAACACATGAATAAACACAAATCACACTTGAAAACACCAGATTCAATGACCTAATCATACAAGCTAATTAAATAAGCTATGAGTTCACAGATTGCACACATAAGTTCACAAAACCTTGATTATGAGTTTAAAACCTTAATATCTTTGGTAAACTAAATTTTATGACTAATTCAAGCTAAACTAAGATGATTCAAGTGTCAAAACAAATTTTTGACCCACTTTAACCCATAAAACCAGTTAAACCAAACACCCATTTAAACAATCTTTTTAGCATTTTCAAACTGATTAAGAGTGTTTAAGCTAAAGTTTTGCAAAGACCAAATGTTGACAAGGTGAAATGAGTAATTATAAGCAATTTTCAACAACAGATAAGCACTATAATAAGATAACACAGATTATTCAATATTAAGCTAGAATGACAGTTTTTAATGAAAACTAGAACTAGTGATATCTAAGCTATAAGAAGGTGTAACACCCCCCAAAAATCAGGACAACGCAGCGGAATGGTAACATTGGGGTGCTACTTCAGGGCACAAAACACAAGTCACATCACTACCTCAAAGGTGAGTTTTAAATAATAATTTCACATTCGTTATATGAAATCAGGAGTATACAAAGGTCTCATTGTAATGTATAGAAAACATTGTAAAAAATTTTTTATTTTAGTGGTACTCAAGTTATTAAGGTTCAAATATATCGCGGATCGAAATTGCTCCAATGTCCACTAAGCAAATAATACTGAGAAAAACATGCAAAAACGGAAACATATAGGTTGGTGAAGTCATAGGTTTAGATTTAAAATTAGTATTAAATAATTTAAGAAATATTCAGAAGAAAATATAAGGTTTCAGTATTTAAAGGTGTATCTTCTGGAATCATCCGTAAATCCACTGTAGTGATTAAGTAAATCAAGAAATATTTAACCGTGGACAACCAAGAATCGAAGTAATGGAGGACTTAGTCGTATTCCGAAGTCCCAAAAAAGAAATTGCAGATAATGTACGTATTCATAGTCCAAAAATAGGTATGGTAGACAAGAGAAACACAGTATCATGTCAAAACTACGTATTATTGCTCCATATGCTCATGACCTGAAATCCTTAACTAGTTTGTGCCCCAATGTATAGGACTGCTTGGCCAGCAACCTTAAAAGTATTCTCAATGTTTAATGCACCATGGTCAACTCTGTGACCATGAAATTCTAGGTGGGGCTAGTCAGTTCCCGATAGATTTAACACAATACTCGGTCATACATATAGCAATTGACGGTTCAATGAATATAGTAAGGACTTAAAATGGCAATAGTTGGTAAAATTAGGCAATAACTAATCAGGCACGTAATCTGGATTCCATAAGTTTTCTAAAACACTTTGAAAAACATTGAAAAATCCACTTGGTCCATTAGTAAAATAAGCAAATGTAATTCACCCCTTAGAGTATGTTAAAATTAAGTAGTAAAAAGGGGGGGGCTATGAACTCACAAAGTATTGAAAGGTAATTGTACTGTAGTAAAATATACAAGTTTGTAAACGAGCATGTATTCCCCTCGCGGGTTTATAAAACATTGAAAAGATTGAAATGCGAGACTATGAACTCACTAAGTCCTTGAAAAGTAATCACATTGTTATAAGATAAACGAGTATGTAAAAGAGTTTGTAACAAGCATGTATCCCCCTCGCGGGTTTATAAAGCATGTAAATAAGTAAAAGCGAGGCTATGAATCTCACCTTAGAAGTGAAGTGATGAAATAATCAGGTAAATGGCAGAAAATGTATCACGGAAATATCCGAAAGCAACCTAAGTAAATATGGGTCGTATAAGTACCAAGTACTTTAATTAATAACATTGAATATAATCTTATAGTTGTTATATCGTACTATCGTTCGGGCTATCATAATTAAAGAGGTCATGACATGACGTACGAGGAGCTAGGATACTTTAAATCGTAAATCCAACAACTCGTCAATACGCCATCCGAAGAGGCCTCATTATGAAATTCCCTAGTAATATAGCACTTTGGTAACTATAACACATATATATTTCTATATAGCTACATCACCATCTAGTTGCGTTTGTGAAATTATGTTCAAATTGTATTTGATAATTAAATACCATGTATTTATCTCCGTATAATCGTTAAATGGTTTAATCGCCTTTGTAAAATAATATTTATAAAGTCTAAACTAATTATAAATATTATTTAAATGATTCCATAAAGTTTTGCAAAAAGTTTTATTAAAAACGAACCAACACTATTCACCTCAGGAAATAGTGCACAAGTTAGAAAATAGTGTGTAACTTTCTCGTTTTAAACCCGTTGTGTACGTTTCCTTCGTTCACGCTTTCGTATTTGAAAGATGTATCAAATAATCGTATTTTTAAAAAGTTAAAATCTGCTGATGAATAGTACTTTTACTATTCATGAATAGTAATAATTTATATAAATTTAATTAGCTTAATCGTATAATCGTCATAACTTATTCGTTTTAACTCCGATTTTAGTGATTCTTTCGAGCACGTTCTTGTAATTGAAAGTTTTATCATATTATTGATGTTTATAAAGTATAAGTTTCTGTGATGAATAGTACTTTTTATAAAAATTGTTTTATAAAAGTATTAACTATCGTAAACTTGTAAATAGCGTATCTTCTTCGTTATTAATCGGTTTTTCGAGTTCTTTATGACCCCTCGATCCTTGTGACATGTAGTATTTTATAAAATCATAAAACATATATGTAAATTTCGAATTACAAACAGCCCCTTAAGATATTTTTCTCAAAATGTGTTTAAAACTTGTTTTTAGGACTTTTTAGCTTTACCACTTTGTTACAAACCCATTAGAACCCTTAATATCTTATGTCTTACATATATTAGGTCCATTAGGTCATGTTTTGTCCAAGATTTCAAGATAACAAGTGTTCTAATCTCACTTTTAATCAAAACCCATTAAAGAAACCCTAAATGGTGATTTAGCTAAATAAAACATATGAACACATAAAATCATAAGTATGAATACATAAAGAGTCTTAGTTACCCTTGATGATATGTAGTATGATGACCAAACAAATCCAAACCCTTGGTTAGATCAAAAACACAAGCTTGCACCAATGGAAACCCTAGATTAGGTTTGAAACCATAATCTTCCAATCTTTGCTCCAATACTTGCAAATGGTTAACCAATGCTTGTAAACACCTTAGAAGGTCTTAGGAATGATGTGTGTATGCTTGTATAAGTGGTAGAAAAATTTGTATGGATTGTGTAAAGGGGTGTTCTTGAGCCGTGGCATGTATAGAGAGAAATGGGAGAGATTTTTGTGTTTTACACCTTAGGAATGTGTTTTGTATGTTTTTCTTACTAGTTAAGCCTTTATATAGGGCTTAACTAAGGTTAAGAAATTCTAGTTAAGTTAACTAGGGTTAAGTTAAAGGAAAACATCTAAAAGATATTTTAGATAAATATCTAATAAATATCTTATAAATATCTTGCATAATATCTCTTGTAAATATCTTGTTAATTAAACGCGAGCTATGACCAAGGTTGAGGAACAAAGATGACACGGTTCATAAAATGATATTTTATGATCATAAGAATAATAGCGAGACATGTCGTAAATTTTTACGATGCTCAAAACGATTAACGAACGCGCGATCAACCGTTGACTCGCGAAACGTCAAAAATAAAAATTATCAATTCTTCTCCAAATTTTTCATAATAAAATACGAAAATATTTATTAGCGACAAATAAAATTTTAAATGTCGACGCTCGTTCACGGAAACTCGTAAAATAATATTTACGACATCGGGCACGCAATCGTCGTACAATGACCTAAAACACGGGGTGTTATAGTCTTCCCCCGTTAAATGAGCCTTGTCCTCAAGGCTTAAGATGCGGCACTTGACACCGGTGCGGTCTTTGTGAAGAGATGTGGATATTTCTTTGGAAATTGATCCTTGCGTTCTCATGTAAACTCAGGGCCTCGCCTAGAGTTCCATCGAACCTTAACAATTGGGATACGGCTTTGATTTCAATCGTTTAATGTCACGATCCATGATTACTACTGGTTCCTCGACAAGATGAAACTTGTCATCAATATGGAGTCCTTCCAACGGAATGGCTAATGGATCGTCGGAACAACACTTCTTCAAGTTGGATATATGAAACGTATTGTGAACCCTGCTCAGCTCTTGCGGAAGCTTAAGCTTGTAAGCAATGGATTCAACTCGTTCCAACCCCTTGAAAAGTCCAACCTATCTAGAGTTTAACTTCCCCCGTTTGCCAAAGCGTACTTCTCCTTTCTAAGGCGATACCTTAAGCATAAC
>BQNB010041037.1:0-47023 GCA_026074375.1 Tanacetum coccineum | reverse complement strand
TGGTGTTAAAACCTCTAAAGGTTGTATTTTTAAGGCTCTAGTATCTTAGTAATACAAAGGGGTACAAGCAAAAACCAAGAAAAACATCAGAATTTTGTGCTTTTTGTGTTCGAAAGTCTTTTTGGGTACGAATCTTGATTTCAAATTTTTTTAGTGTTAAAAACAATAAATTTTGTGTTTTTAAGGTTCTAATAGGCTTAGGATACTTAGCTGTACGAGAAAATCAAACAAAAACGTCAAAAAGTGTGTCTTTAAGTGATTTGAAAAAGTGGTTTTCTGGATTTTTTGAAGGAGGCACTTTATACGTGTCTTTTGGCTTTAGCGATTTATACTTGTTTTGATCTAGGCGATTTATACGTGTTTGTTCTAGGCAATTTATACAGGTTGTTCTAGGCGATTCATATGTATGAAGCTTCAGGCGATTTATACCTCTTCCTTCCAGGCGATTTATACCTTTTCAATTGGGCGATTTATACCACTTATCTCGGGCGATTTATACAGTGTACCTTGGGTGATTTATACATTGTATATGGGGCGATTTATACGTTGTATTTGGGCAGTTTATACACTGCTCTTTAGCCTAGGCGATTTATACATTCCTTTTAGGTGATTTATACATCACATTAAAAACATCACTTTAACACAAACACCTCTAATCACTGAACGATCCACTGTTGATCTTTTCATAATGTCTACCTTAGCTAAATTCATGATTGTCGTCGGTGCTGACAACCGTCCTCTGATGCTTGACAAATCCATGTATGATTCTTGGAGTAGTCATATGGAACTATACATCGAAAACAAGGCGAATGGAAGGATGATACTTAACTCTATTAAAAATGGTCCACTTATTTGGCCTACAATTAAAGTAGATGGTGTTACTGGGCCGAAGAAGTATGAAGAACTTGCCGCAGCAGAAAAGCTTCAAGCTGATTGTGATCTTAAGGCTACAAACATTGTTCTTCAAGGTCTTCCACCCGACGTGTACTCACTTTTCACTCATCAAAAAGTAGCCAAAGAGATATGGGACAGAGTTAAGCTCCTAATACAAGGCACGGCGTTGTCAAGGCAAGAACGCGAGTGTAAACTGTATGACGAGTTTAATAAGTTTACTTATGTGAAAGTAAATTACTATATCAGTACTACTGAAGGTTTGCTCAACTCATCAATAACATGCACATCATTTAAATGACAATGAAAACAGTTCAAGTAAATACTATGTTTCTGAACAATCTTCCACCAGAATGGAGAAAATTTATGACGGATGTTAAATTGGCAAGAGATTTGCATACAACCAATTATAATCAATTGTATTCATATCTTGAACAACACGAGGCACATGCTAATGAGGCTCGCTTAATGCGTGAACGTTATCAAGATCCACTTGCCTTAGTTGCCAACTATCATCACTTACCATCTCACCTTAACAACTATCATTCTTATTACCCACCTTCTTACTCATCACAAAGAAAATACACCCCCAGCTTACAACCCTATCAGCTTACACCCCTAACAACCCACAATCAAATCCTTATGAAGCACCTTATCATCCGCAACACTATCTAATAGCATATCAGCATCAAATCAGTCATCCAACACCATCTGTTCCTCTAAATGCTTATCCTTCCCCTCTAATTACACAACAACCACAAACTGAGTTTCCTCAACTTGACTCCGGTCTTGCTACTCCAGTATTTCTACCAGGTGATGACCCAATTGCTTGTCTCAACAAAGCAATGGCATTTATGTCAACTGTGATGTCATCACGTTTTCCCTCAACCAACAACCAACTCAGAACGTCTTTGAATCCTCGAAACCAAGCTACCATTTAGGATGGCAAGGTTATTGTTCAACAAGTTCAAAGGAGACAGGGTCAGAGTTTTGCTGGTATGGCTAATAAGGGAAATGCTACAAGTTCAAGGGTAAATAATACAGCTGGTCAGGCAAGGGTTGTTAAGTGTTATAACTGTCAGGGTGAAGGGCATATGGCAAGGCAGTGTACTCAACATAAAAGGCCAAGGAATTCTGCATGGTTTAAGGAAAAGATGTTATTGGTTGAGGCTCAGGAATCTGGTCAAGTCTTGGATGAGGAACAGTTAGCATTTCTAGCAGATCCAAGATTTCTAGATGTTCAAGCTATTAAGACAACAATTCCACAGAATGCTTCTTTTCAAACAGATGATCTAAATGCTTATGATTCTGACTGTGATGATGTCTCCTCTGCCAAAGCGGTTCTAATGGCCAATCTCTCAAGTTACGGTTCAAACGTCCTTTCTAAGGTTTTCTAAACTGTTTTGTGGTATTTGGACTCTGGATGCTCCAATCATATAACAGGAAACCGCTCTCAGCTCATCAACTTTGTTCAAAAAAATTTAGGTACTGTAAGATTCGAGAAAGATCAAATTGCAAAGATTATGGGATATGGAGATTATCAGATGGGGAACGTTATGATTTCTCGGGTTTACTATGTGGAAGGGTTAGGACACAACCTATTTTATGTTGGATAATTTTGTGATTCCAATCTTGAGGTTGCTTTTCGCAAACACACCTGCTAAATTCGTGACTTAGAAGGTGTTGATTTACTCAAGGGATCAAGGGGCTCAAACTTATACACGTTTTCCTTTGAAGATATGATGTCATCCTCTCCTATTTGTCTCTTGTATAAAGCATCAAAGACCAAGTCTTGGTTATAACATCGAATGTTATCCCATTTAAACTTTGATTACATCACTGCACTGGCAAAACAAGGACTGGTTCGCGGGCTACCTAGATTAAAGTTTTAGAAAGATCACTTATGTTCTGCCTGTGCTCTACGAAAAAGCAAGAAACATTCACACAAACCAAAAGCTAAATTCCATTTAAGAAAAGCTCTATATGTTGCATATAGACCTTTATGAACCATTGAGGATTCAAAGTATCAATGGACAGAAATATATATTGGTGACTGTTGACGATTACTCTCGGTTTACATGGGTAAAAATTTTAAGATTAAAGGATGAAGTTCCAGAGTTCGTAATAAAATTTCTCAAGATGATTCAAGTTCGTCTCAATGCGATAGTCTAAAATATCAGAACCGATAACGACACAGAGTTTGTCAACCAGACCCTCAAAGCCTACTATGAAGATGTCAGGATCTCACATCAAACATCGGTTGCTCGCACTCCACAACAAAACGGCATTGTCAAAAGAAAGAACCAAACTTTAGTGGAAGCTGCTCGAACCATGTTGATATTTTTAAAGGCTTCATTATTCCTCTGGGCAGAAGCAGTTGCGACAGCTTGTTTTACCCAAAACTGATCATTAATCCGTAAACGTCATCACAAAACACCATATAAACTTCTCCATAACAAGAAACCTGACTTATCTTATTTTCACATCTTCGGTGCTCTCTGTTATCCCACCAATGATAGTGAAGATCTTGGCAAGTTAAAACCTAAAGAAGATATTAGAATCTTCGTCGGTTATGCTCCCGTAAAGAAAGCTTTCCGAATCTATAACAAGAGGACCCGTTTAATCATGGAAACAATTCACGTTGATTTTGATAAGCTGACAGCGATGGCTTTTGAACAATTCAGTTCAGGACCCAGGCCTCAACTCATGACTCCTGGAACACTTAGTTTAAGACTCATGCCAAACCCTCCTTCTCCAACACCGTATGTTCCACCAACTTTGAAGGACTGGGATTCGTTGTTTCAGCCAATGTTTGATGAGTACTTCAATCCTCCACCTAGTGTTGCTTCTCCAGTTACTGTTGTTGCTGCTCAAGAACCTGTTGATTCAACCGATACACCTTCATCTAATACCATTGATCAAGATGCACCATCTCTAAGTACCTATCAAACCCCTCACGAAATACAATCTCAAGCAATTCCCGGTGTTGAAGAAAATTCGCATGACATTGAAGTTGCACACATGGATAATGATCCTTACTTTGGTGTTCCAATTCCCGAACCAAGTTTTGAAGAAACTTCTTCACGGGATGTTATTCCAGCCAATGTGCACTCAGTTAATCAACCACCTGAACATCTTAAAAAATAGACCAAGTATCTGTTGGATAATGTTATTGGAAATCCTTTACGAACTGTCTCCACAAGACATCAACTATAAAACGAAGCTCTGTTTTACTACTTCAATGACTTCCTTACTTCTGTTGAACCCAAGAATTATAAAGAAGCATTGAAGGAAGCTAGCTGGATTGAAGCTATGCAAGAAGATCTTAGTGAGTTCGAATGACTTGAAGTTTGGGAGCTCGTTCCTCGTCCAGATCGTGTCATGATAATCACTTTGAAATGGATTTTTAAGGTTAAATTAGACGAACTAGGAGGTGTTAGGCAACACTTCACAACAAGGATGATTAAGAGATTTACTGTGGCTGATGATCTCAAAGAAAGCTCGAATATCACACAAGTCTAAGGAACAAAGCTTAAGGATCACTACAAGATGTACAATGAAGTCAGTGAATGAAGAATCAAAGTCTACGAGCTAGAGTCAAAGATCAACTCATAGAATGCTAAAATTCAAATTGTATTTTCTAGGGTGACCTCCCTTAGGGGGAGATTGTTAGGATTAAGAAAAAGACTCGGTCACCCCATGTATTTTCATAATTAGCATAGCTCGTAGTTAGAAAGTAAGCGTATGACTTTCGGTATTGGGCCGGGTCTTTTACCTAAGTGTAAGCCCATACCCAAGCCCATAGAGCTCATAAACACTTGTATATAAACCCCTTTCCAGCCATGGGAAGGGGTTGGTTGTTCATTTTAAGCTAATACACTATCTTGCACTTTCTCTCTCTAGAAATACCATTTTCTCTCTCTAAGATTAAGTAGCCAACCCATCATCTCTTGCTTGTGTTATGATATCATGTATACTACACTTTCTTAGACTTTAAATTTCTCAAAGTCCTATAGACATCTTTTTAAACCAATCCAAATAAAAAAAAATATGGTATGGAAACCAGTGACCCAGTGGATACTCCCATGGTGCAGAAATCCAAACTGGATGCAGATCCACAAGGGAAAGAAGTTGATCCTACAAGTTATCGTGGAATGATTGGCTCCCTTATGTATCTGACATCCAGTCGACCAGATATTCTATTTGTTGTTTGCATGTGTGTACGGTATCAGGCAAAGCTTACCGAAAAGTACTTACATGTTGTTAAACGAATCTTTTGATACCTAAGAGGAACCATTAATATGGGTATGTGGTATTCGAAGGATTCTTGTATTGCACTAACAACTTTTGCAGATGCTGATCATGCTGGTTGCCAAGATACCAGAAGAAGTAAATCTGGAAGTTTGCAGTTATTGGGTGACATATTAGTTAGTTGGTCAACGAAAAAGCAGAAAAGCACTGCCATATCCAGTACATAAGCTGAATACATTGCCTTATTTGGATGTTGTGCTCAAATACTTTGGATGAGATCACAACTGTCAGATTATGACCTGCTGTAACACCGTTCAACATTCGCGATCGAAGCATATTGAAATCAGATATCACTTCATCAAAGAGCAAGTAGAAAATGGGGTGGTTGAGCTATACTTCGTCAGAACATAATTTCAGTTGGCAAATATCTTCACCAAGGCATTGGGATGAGAAAGACTTGAATTTCTTATCAACAAGCTTGGAATGCAAAGTATGTCTCTTAAAACGCTAAAAAGTCTGGCAGAAGAAGAAGAGGAGTAATGGTGGCACATCTTCTTGTATCCTATGTACATACATAAAATCAGAAAAACACAAAAGATTTTTCAATTTATATAAAATTTTACAAAAATTAAAATAGAAAAATATAAAACCAGAAAACCAAATAAAAAAATAAATATAAAATTAGAAAAATCCAAAAATATGTTTTTCATGTCATGTCTTCTGGAATCGATAATATTTACGACCTTAAAAATATCATTCAATAATGACACGTGGTTGTAAATAAAGTTCGAACATAAGTTTTAAATGTTTTCAAAACATGTTATATGGCTTGTAGTTATTTCAGACTACAACCCGGTCTTAATCTTAAAGGTAAGTATTTCGTCAAAAATAAAACTTGACCTCTCAACGGGAATTAAGTTTCTCAGGCATGATCTACTTCATGATCATGCAAAGGCTTGTGTATACTTTGCTACACAACCCGGGCATTCTAACAATAAATGTACGTGTCAGTGCATTTATTTGTTTAAAATAAGAGAAATCTTATTTTTATGGTGTAGATTTAAAAGGAACTTAATCATCTCAATGTTTCATCAGAAAATGATTTTTAAAGACAGTTGATCACTCAAACGATGACTTCAGCTCTTTAAATAGAAAACGGGTCATTATTTGAGGGGGAGAAAATGTCAAATAATCTTCTTCAAAAATCATCAATTGATAAAAGGAAAAAGGTTTTAGACAATAACGGGTTAATACTTAACGGGGAGTTAATTAATTTTAACTCATTTGGGCTTTATATGTTATGTGTTTAAACCTTTAGGAACTTGATTGCAAAATGTAAGGCTTAGATTGTTTAATAAAACTAAAGGGACTTAAGGTGTAATTTACCTAAGTTGTGTATACGTTAGAAAAAAGCTTAAAACGGAAAATGCAAGGAATATGAAACTTCAAGGGCCAAAACTACCAAAAACCCAAAAATTTTAAGTAACCATTCCTTTTGGACGATTTATACACACAACCAAAATCCTCCATTTTTTTCTTCTTTGCTTAAATTCGGCTAAATCAAGAACATCATCGTTTCGTGTTTTTCAATCCTTAAGGTAACTACAAACTTATTCATTATACTCTCAACATCATCTAATCAAAAGGAATTGGTCTAAAACACTTGCATTTACACGAAAACCTTAAAAATTGGTCTAGGGTTAAAAGTGTGTTAAAACCAAAATTGATAAGGGGGTTTTGCTTGATTAGGGGTGTAGATTACTCGACTAACACAGTTTTGAATGGGGTGATAACATGTGTTAGTTCTTGATGATTGTTTGGTCAAAAATGAGGAAAAATAGTGTAGAGTGTGTGAAAGTTCTTGGGTTTGTGTTTAAATGTGTTTTAATGTTCCCTTGTGAGTGTTAGAGTGAGAAATATCTAGTTAGAACATCAAACTTTGATTTCCATGGCTTAAAAGTGGCGTTTGGGTCGAAATCATCAAAAAATGGTGTCCTTGTGGGTAAAATCTTTATAAAAGGACTCATGAGTTGTTTTGTATATGCTAAGAATCATGTTATGCTTAACAAAGATGCTTAGAAAATAAAGTTCGTGATTTTTTGAAATACTAGGCAAAACATACATAGTGTTAACACTAGGCAAAATGTACGTGGTGTTTAATGCAAGGCGAAACATACGTTTATGTTGGGCAAGACATACATGTTGTTTAATGCTAGGCGAAACATACGTTTATATTGGACGAAACATACATGTTGTTTAATGCTAGGCGAAACATACATTTAAACTAGACGAAACATACGTGGTGTTAACACTAGCGAAACATACGTGTTATTAAGACTAGGCGAAACATACAGATTATTTTCTCTAGGCGAAACATACATGTCTTAAACATTACGCGATTTATACCTGACCTCTACACTAGGCGAAACATACATCCCTAGTTGCATTAGGCGAAACATACATAGTCAAATACACTAGGCGAAACATGCATAATTCTTTTAGGTTTAACTTTGTTTGACCTAGGAATGAAATTAGCCTGTTTGACTTTGATTGACAAATATTTTGTCAGTTGACTTTCTGAATGTTTGACATGTGTTGTGTTTTATTATTCTCTGCCTGATAAACTATGTTAAATTCTCTGGTTAATAATCACAACTTGCATCTTATACTATAACAATACATGAACTAAATTCTCAATCAGTAATATATATTTGCTTGTATATAAACTGTATTGGACAATTCTTAGCAGAACCATAAACCCAATTTTTGCTCAACAAGTTGCTCTTGCCAACGCTTTGGTTGCACCTGATGATCGAGTCAAGATCGGCAAGTGCAACATGAGAATTGTTCCCATAAAGACTCAAAAATAACCCACTTATCAAGTAGTGCTGGATACTCTCGCACTCTCACCTTGCTACCAAGCTTTCCTAATTACTGCAGATGTCCCGAAAATTTATCATGCATAGGTTCTGGTTGACATTTCCAAGGATCAAAGATATACTTCTTACCAGGTCAAGATTGCAAGAAAAGTGTGAAATTGGCTGTAGAAGGTCTTTCGTGATATTCTCTAGATCTTTCATAGACTTCTGAATCAAGAGTTTGTTGAACCGCTTTCTGATGAAGAAATTGTCTCATTTATCAAGGAACTTGGCTACAAAGGAGATCTTGGATCTATTACTAAGGTGTTTACTGATCACATGCACCAACCATGGAGAACCTTTGCTGCCATCATCAACAAATGCCTTTCTGGAAAAACTATAAGTCTTGATAAGATCGGACATTCAAGAGCACAAATCCTGTTAGGGATGTTCTACAAAAAGAATGTTAATTTTGTAGAATTAATTTGGGAAGATTTCATGTACCAGATTGACAACAGAGAATCCAGTGCTAAAAGACAGGAGAACATGCCCTATCCCAGATTCACAAAGGCTATCATCCAACACTTCATTTCCAAAGACAAGTCCATTTCTATGAGAAACAGAATGTTTATGCTTACAATCAAGGATGACAGTGTCTTGTGATCCTTGCAATTTGTCGCCAAAAGTGAAGACCATCAAGTGTGAGGAGTGACAATTCCTAAAGTGATGATAAATCAGGAGATACAGAAATCTACTTCTTATCAGACTTATCTAGCATTCTTAATTAGAGCAGCAACTCCTAAGAAAGCTAGGAACTGGAAAACACCTGCTTCTGCTCTAAAGAAGACAACTTCTATCACTCCTGAAGAACCTGCCAAGCAAACTAGAAGAAGGAAGTTAAATGTCGTTGTCATCAGAGATACTCCTACTGTGTCAATAAAGAAGACACCAGTTCAAACCCAAAAGCTTAAAGGTATTGAAATGCTTTATGAAGCCGCATTTCTTGAGGAGGCTTAAATAAAGAAAGCTCTTAAGCTAAGCAAAAGGGAAACTAGCTTTCATCACCAGTAAGGTGGCTCAAGTGAACGAGCTGGTTCTAAACCAGGGGTTCTCGATGAGCCGAAAGGCAAGTCTAAAGACACAAGTGGAGGAGATGGTTCTAAACCAGAGGTTCCTGATGTGTCAACTAATCAAGAAAGTGACAATGAGTCTTGGGGTGACAGTGGAGAAGATGATGATCACCAGAGTGATGATGACAGAACAGAATCTGATACTGACAAGAGCATTGATCTTAAAAACACAGATGATAAAGAAGAAGCTCAAGATGATGAGTGGGTACATACACTTAATGATTATGTACCTACAAATGATGAAATACAAGATGTGGATGATGAAGTATACATCCAAATTAATGAGGAAATGTATGATGATGTGAATATAAGGATGAAAGATGATGAGCTTGCTAATGAAGGCAAAGGTGATGTGGAAATGACTGATGTTGTACAGGCTAATGTTGAGAAAATACAAGAAAAGATAGATAATGAGCATGTGGAAATTAATCAAGAGGTTGAATGTGCAAAAATTCAGGATGAAGCTGAGGCAACAACTATTGCTTCCCCTGCCACCCATAAAAGGAAGACTGATGCTCCTCTATCAAGTTTCAGTCATTCTATTTCATCCAACTATGGTAGTATATTCCTTAACCTTTAAAATATTTCCTCTGTAGAGACTGAAATTATTTCTATGATGGATGTACATGTTCAATAAGAAATTCCAAATATCAAGTCTTCCTCAGTACTTGATGTACTCGTCTCTGTTATTCCTGAGCCCTCAGTTATCAAACCAATCCCTAAGAATGTTCAAGTAGCTCCCGCAACAACTATTCTTCCTGTCATTTCTCCAATCTTTCCCATTCCTCAACAAACAACACCAATCCCTACACCAACAACCACTGAAGCTACAACCTCAACCACTGCGGTTCTAGAATCTGAAACCCTTTCTGATATCCATCTAAGAGTATCTGACTTTGAAAATGAAGTCAAAGAACTTAGAAGTGTTGATCACTCTTCAGCAATTCTTACAGCAATCAAGTCTGAAGTTCCGTTAGCTGTTAAAGAGCGCCTTGGAACTAATATGGAAGATTCTATTAATAAGGTGATCTAGAATCAAACTGCTAAATTCATTCAAGAACATATTGTTCCTGCAGCAGCTATTATAGATGTGCTCAAACAACAAGTTCAACCTCATAAAATTGTTGAAGACATTTAAAAGATCAAGATGGATCATAAAGGAAAACAACAAGAGTCCAAGTATACTATCAAATCATCTGATAAGGCTACACTGAAAGAATTTGATCAGAAACGAACCCTGTTCGAGACCATGACTAAATCCATGCCATTTGATCAAAATTCCAAGCACAAGGCTCTATATCATGCTATCATGGAGTCAATACTTAAGGATGAAGACGCCATGGATAAAGGTGTTGCTGATATACAAAAGAAAAGGAAGCCCGATGATGAAGGTAGAGATGAAGACCCTCCAGCTAGATCAGACCAAGGGTCGAAGAGAAGGAAGACTAGCAAAGATGTTGAACCAGCCAAAAGGTCAAAGTCATCTGGTTACTCAAAAGATAAAACACCATCTCAACCAAAGCCAAAATCTACTGGTAAGTCTGTTCATGCAGAGGAAACAGTTTATGAGGCTGAAGCTACAAAGATGTAACAGAATTAAGGAGATGACATGGGTAACACTGATGAACCACCTATTGTTGAGGCTGCTTCAAAGAATGGCTGGTTCAAGAAACCTAAAAGACCTCCTACTCCTGATCCTGAATGGAACACAAGAAAATGAGTTGATAATAAACCTACTCAAAATTGGCTTAGTGATCTTGCAAAACCAGGAAAACCTCCTCATACATTCAATGAGTTGATGAGCACTCCTATTGACTTCACTGCCTATGCTATGAACCATCTGCAAATCAGTAATCTGATGAAAGTTGTCTTAGTAGGACCGGTTTATACACTCCTCAAAGGAACGTGCAAAAGTTATGTGGAACTCGAATACAACATGGAAGAATGTTATAAAGCACTGAATGATCAACTGAACTAGAACAACCCTGAAGGAAATCAATATCCATTTGACCTTAACAAACCTCTACCTGTGGTTGAATCTCGAGGTCGTCAAATTATCCCTGTTGATTACTTCTTCAACAACGATCTCGAATATCTGAGAGGATGAAGCATCGACAAGAAATATACGACATCCACAACCAAGACAAAGGAAGCTAATTATGATTTAAATGGCATTGAATACATGGTTCCCACATTATGGAGTCCTGTAAAGGTAGTGTATGACAGATATGTTATCCTAGGGATTTCACACTAGGGTCCCGAACGACAAAGCTTATGCATATGCAAGCAAAATGGTATTCAAACATGATGTGTACTCCACCAAGAGAATTCTAGTGGTGACCAATGTCAAAGTTAACAAGTGGTATGGTTATGGTCACTTGGAAGAGATTGAAGTTAGAAGAGCAGATCAACAATTATACAAGTTTATGGAAGGCGACTTTCCAAGACTTCATCTGAATGACATCGAGGACATGCTGCCTCTCGTTGTTCAAAATAGGCTCTTCAACCTCAAAGGTGACGTCATTGGTGATCTGGTCGTGGCACTATGTATGTTTACCAGACATATTGTCATTCAGAAATGAGTTGAAGACCTTCAACTGGGAGTAGAAAGCTACCAAAAGAAGCTCAACATCATAAGGCCAAAGACGTTCAAGACTGACATCTCAAACTTAGTACCATACACCACATATTCCAATCCTCAAGGAGTCATTTATGTAGACAAGCTTAATAGAAACAGACTGATGCGCACTGACGAGCTCTACAAGTTCAGTGATGGTACACTCAAATCTGTTCAAGATATTCTTCATGATTTAGCAACCAATTTGAGGATGGAGTACTTTAAAGCCATGCCAAGGAGGAGATGGAGTAACTTAGACAAGAAATGGTCTCGCATCATGGTTATAGCTATTGATAATCAGTTGCAAGAGAGAAGGATTATGAGGAGCTTAGAGAAGTTTGTTTGTGGAAGGGAATACGAGAAAGACCTTAGACTGCTTCAACGAACCATATGATTTTGCCATTTGTTATTCTACTCATTCAGGTCATACCTTGTAATTACAAAACTTGTGAATATGTATATAAGTAGTGTAGGACTAATAATAGGCTTTTATAGTATTCGAGTACGAATTTTTAAGAATTTTTCAAGAAATTCAAAATCTTTCAAATTCACGTACTCAACACTATATAACTACCCTCATACATTGAGGGGGAGGAGGGCATTAAAATGTTCCTATAAAGGCTTGCTAATAACCGGAACATCTTTTCTCCTCAAACAGTTTCCAAGCATATTTGAATCAATTGATATCCAAAATATCAAAAGATTTGAAATTTTTGATAAGGGGAGAAAATTTAATTAAAATAAGGTTAATAAATGTGATAATGTAGACTCAAGTGCAGTCTCCACCCGCGTATGTACTAAATGTTTTCGAGTATTGATGCACGTATGTAGGGGGAGCATTTCTAAAAAGTAAAAAACAATCAAGGTACAAAAGTTTTGATATTTATATCACAAGTACCCTGATTGAGTTTTTCTAAAATGGTTTTAAGGCAATGAGAACAATACCTAAAGACCGACCATGCACTTAATTATATCAAAGTTATAAGGTGGTTAAGTATAGGTATTTGTTCCCATGATCTAGCCAGAACTAGAGGGATCTACCCAGGGACATTCCATTAGTTAGAATAGAAGTTCGTAGATATAATTTGAGAAAAGGAGTAAAGTGAGAAAAGGGAATAATGCGGACTGAGACAGAGCTAGCACTGGAACAAACCCAACAAGGTGCTAGTTATAAAGTCTCGGTAAGCATTGAAGGGGTTGAACAATGAAAAAGAAATGAAAAGATAAAGGGTGAAAAGAAAGAAGCCCTCCTTACACTTAGGTAGAAACCGGGTCAATACATATGCTATCAGAAATACTAAGCTGTTGTCTGGTATTGAAGATAGTCATCATGGACCCAGTGATGCAATGCACAACCCTCCTTAGCCACTCAAGGTCTCTCAAAAGACTCTTGTTTCATTTCTTACAGAGATAAACGCATTTCTATCGACTTTCTCACTCCGAGTTAGTTGATATTGAAAAGGTGGCAGTCTGCTCCATCCTCCAATCACTAAAACCAAAAGTGCACTATTAAGTCTAGAGTCATAAAGAGATCATCCATAAATCTCTGTAGAGATCGTTTTAAGCTCAGATTGTTTAGATCTATATCTAGGATAATAACATTGAACATAACATGCAGCGGAATAAGAACATCAATGATATTAAACAAGGTTTTACTATTAAACACCAAGCCCCAATATTATTTGATCAAGATAATACGGTTACCTACTGTAACAGGGATCAAGAGATCCTTGAGGCTACACTAACTACTATCTATCTATTGACTAAACGTGTACACACACATACGTTTTCTAGACTCTCATTGGGAGAGTTCTATGTTTTGTGGATGATTAAATCAATATGCCTGGACCTCCTTTTATAGGATAAGGAGTCAAGGCTTACATGGAAACTAATAAAAGATATTAATGAGAGAATAAATTAATTATTCATCTTTAACTAAATCTTCAATAATTCTCCACCAGCTTCCCCTTTTATAGGATAAGGAGTCAAGGCTTATAGAATTCTAATCTGCTAGATTTAGTCCTTATGTTTCATTCTTTTATTTATTTTGGCTCATCAAATCAAGAATCCCAACAATCTTCCCCTATTTGATGATGACAAAACAAACAAAGTCGCGTACGAACTTCCCCTTAATTAGAGAAGTTGAGATGTAATCATCTCCATGAATGAAACAAAATCTTCAATGCTTCCCCTTGACTTAAGATCTCCTTGATCATGCCACCACACATAATAAGTTGCAAATCAATAAACCTGTAATCTTCTTCTCCTTTTTGTAATCATCAAATAGGGGTCTTCTGTAGATATGCAACTTGAATCATAACAGCTACAAACCATATATCACAACTACTAATCCAGCCTTCCAATACTCAAAATACCCGCCATGAAGCATAATACGAAAAATGACTTTGAGCAGTAGAAACATAAACTAGCAGTAGTAATAAATGACTAGTAGTGGTGACGAAACACTTCCCTTCAAGTGGTGCATGTAGATGGTTAAACATTTTGACAATAAGCTTCCCCTAAAACCCATATGTTAACCATCTCTTGAATCTTCAAATTCTGTAGGCTCTATGTAATGATTACTGATGAAGAAAACTAAGTATAACGAACTTGATGTTGAAGTAGAATAACCCAAACTTGTGTCTTATGTCTTGTACTATCCACTTGACTTCAAACTTATAAATAAATCTGTGAAATATAAGTAGACCGCAACCTCTTGAAAAAATTCTCAACTATATGAGACACTGAGCACAACAACGTATCTCTGTGAGCATTGAGCACCATAAGTTAGATCACACACCTTTGCTAGATTCGTCAAGTCTTTGTCACATCGTTTCTAAGCACGAACAAGTTACCTTCAAAAGATGCAGGACTTTTGAGATATAATAAGAATACATACCCAAGTAACTCCACTTCATCTTCAAATAGGTGATAAATAACCATCTTTGTAATCAATTCAAACAAATAATCCAAAATATGAGCCTTTGAAACTTTTAAGAACATTGAAACCATCCAAGAACCAAACAGTAAAAACAAATAGCTTTCAAAAACTGTTAGTTCTGTCTGAGATCCTTCTGTGTGTGTTGTCCGATATCGGGTGTAACTAGCAGTACTAACTCTCTTCTTTGTATGATATCGGATGAAACTGGCAGTATTAACTTTTTAGTACTGTTCCCTTTAAACACAAATCCAACAGTAGTAACTTTTAACGGGTAGCACAATCAGCAGCATCAATACCAGTTTCCAATGGGCTTCTGCTGTTACTTGATGTCATTAATACCCGAACGCCATACCTTTCTGCTCCTTCAAATCAATACCAGCAATAACAACAATAATCGTGACCTTTAAATCATGTACCAGAAGACGTTTTCCTGCTTTCACCAATTTAGGGTTTGCAGAAACCCTAACGTTATCAATTTTTCTCTATTACATGAAAAACAGAAAATACACATGAATTGAGATCCTAGATCAAGAGCCACGAGGCTCTGATACCAATTGTAGAGATCATTTTAAGCTCAGATTGTTTAGATCTATATCTAGGATAATAACATTGAACATAACATGCAGCGGAATAAGAACATCAATGATATTAAACAAGGTTTTACTATTAAAAACCAAGCCCTAATATTATTTGATCAAGATAATACGGTTACCTACTGTAACAGGGATCAAGAGATCCTTGAGGCTACACTAACTACTATCTATCTATTAACTAAACGTGTACACACACACACACACACGTTTTCTAGGCTCTCATTGGGAGAGTTCTATGTTTTGTGGATGATTAAATCAATATGCCTGGACCTCCTTTTATAGCATAAGGAGTCAAGGCTTACATGGAAACTAATAAAAGATATTAATGAGAGAATCAATTAATTATTCATCTTTATCTTTTACCATCTTTGACTAAATCTTCAATAATTATCCACCAGCTTGTAGAATTCCAATCTGCTAGATTTAGTCCTTATGTTTTATTCTTTTATTTATTTTGTCTCATCAAATTAAGAATCCCAACAATCTCTCTAGGACACTAATACAAATACACTTGTTATTCATACACTGTGAATAGCAAGTACTATCTTAAGAGTCTTACGCATTATCCTTGTGATATTGCTAGAACATCAGAGTGATACTTATGTATTCACAATGACGATGGAAATCCTTCCAGAGCCAACATCAAACAAGCTCTGCGGTAGGTAACTTGTGAGATCCTACATGGATCAAACTTGTGACACTGGATATCAATTCGGTCCAGACTATGAATTGACGGTTGATGAATTTTTAAATGCATAAAACTCTCTATGTGTTGCAAAACCACTTTAGCAAGTGACACATTGATTAATTTTCAAATCAATTTTTGATTTTATGGGTGATATAGTAACTCACTAGTTTACTCTTATTGTGTTGTCTGCTTTGAGATGTTCTGGTAATGAGAACAAGTTGAGTATGATGAATCTAACACATATGTGTTAGAAAGATTCAATATTGCAAGCTGGAAATCCTGTCAAGGAGATTCTTTTTAATTTGAATCTACGTGATCATAGGTCGGTCCTCACAGATCAGAAGGTTAATCTAATCAAACATGGGTGAATGACAAATCCATATTCATCCACCAACTTTATTGCTAACTGTTTTATTGCAGATTCATATAAAGATGGACATGAAGGTACCTGGTTCCAGCAGAGTCAAAGATTCATAGCCACATTCTCATACCCGAATGACATATGTAAAGAAATTATGAAAGCTCAAGTACATGTTTTAAAAGACTTCTGCTACTCTGATACCTCACGTCCTTCTTGAAGTGACGAAGTATTAAAGTTAAAGAATTTCAAGAAAGGTGATTATGCAAGCTTTCAAGATCAAAAAAGTATGAGCATGTCAGTCAGAAAGTCACAGAGCAAAGATTGAAGAAATTCTTAGAATGCTAGGCTTAAGATTATGTAAATCGGAGTGACCTCCCTTAGGGGGAGATTGTTAGAAATCGAGAAAAGACTCGGTCACTTCCAAAATAGAATATCGTAGCACGTAGGTAATATTTGGAACCTTAGTAAGCTAGTTGGGCTAAATCCCATGGAAACCAAGGCCTAACCGGCCATACTTGTAGTATAAATACTGTGGAAACTAGAAGGGGAGGTTGAATAGTTTACCAATTAAGTTTACGTTTTAAAACTTTAATTGTAAAATTGTTAGATTCGATTATATGTTCAACCAACCAACAATATGAACTAACATTATATATCTACAATAATAACTAGACTAACACTACGTAGGAATCACAACAATATAAAGAGATAAGGAAAGGAACAATCAAACCAAGACACCAAGATTTATAGTGGTTCGGCTACGAAGCTCCTCTTCGCCCTACTCCACTCCCCGGGTATCCGACTTGAGATTTCACTATGTCAACAAGCTCCCTACTCCACTCCCCGGGTTTGGCTACGTCGCTTACGTTGTTTTCTGACACTAAGCTAAATGTCGAGTCCTAATCTTAGCTAGAACCAATCTACCACTTCACAAGTAATACACAATCACAAGATCTACACTATCAGATTTATACACAATCTGATTTACATAATCACACAAGATAATCAAGATAGAGATTTGGTTCTTAGAAAAAAAAAGAGAAATTACTAGACTATAACAATTCGTTTCTTGGCGAATACGAATGTTATTCTCTTGCACTTGATGGAGAGGAGAGATGAGAAAGAAGAGATTGGATCACTTGAAACAAGATCAAACAATGTTAGTGATCAAGAGATTTAGTAAGAAAAAGAAGGTTTTTAGAGAGAGAAAGAATACTGAAAAAATTTGTGCAAAGAGGTCTGTTTTTCAGCTGGGAATAGTGCCGTATTTATAGGCTGGAAAATCCAACGGTAACTGCTGGCGGTCCCGGCGGTCCTAGATATATCTGGGGCTGCCCAGCCTATCAGGGGGCCGTCGTAGACTAACGCTCCCTTTTTGGTCTTTTAGTGGGGAAGGTTTTATCTGGTATAGAAGGTTCCATTTTGGGGGGAAACCATATTTGAATTTATATGTTTAAATAAAACATTTCTTATAATAAAAAAGTATTTTGTATATATTTATTTTTGTAAAAGTACTTTTATGAAAATGTGATGGTTAAGAAAACTTATTTTCTTGATCACTTAAACATGTTTAATGATTTGTTTATACATACCTTAAGTGATTTACATTTGAAATGGAAATTTACGATTAATAATTTGTAAACGTTTATTTCTAACGTAAACGTTTTTACATTTTGTTATCTTTAAAACATCGAGAAGTCGAAAAATATATAAATAACGTTTTTAGACATTATTTGTATTAACAATCTCCCCCTTTTTGATGATGACAAAATATAAACTCATTTTATGCAAAAATAAAGTTTTCAAATTATTAATGAGTTTTGATCCATTTCTCCCCTTTTTTGTCGAAGTCAAAAAGGATGATCGTCGAGTTGTAGAGAGAAAGAAGTCGACGATGCCAAGACTCCCCCTTGATGTATGCTCCCCCTCGTTTGGGGCACCAAAGGATCGATCTTATGAGAATTTTGCTACAAAACAAGGTGAGTAGTACAAGTGCAAGAAGACACTTCCAACTAGTAGCAATATAATAATCCATGCAAATAAAGCATAAAGTAGTTTCATTTAACATTTAAGAAACTCATATAAGAAGCAATACTTAACTAAGATGAGATAGATTCATACTTTAACGGTATGAATATTACAAGATAAAGTAGATAAACATAAAATAAAAACATATTAAGGCATATAGCTAGACTAGTAGATTCTTGAAGTTTAGGAGATGCCACAAGCAAAAGATAGGTTGTTTATTATGTAGAGTAATTATGCATTTGAGAGTGCTCAATTACGATGAGGAGGTTGTTATTAAGGAGGGAAATTGAGTAGAAGGGCCAATGAAAAGAGATTTGATACGATTAAGATCATCTCTTAAGATATCAAATAGATTTCGGGTGTTTAAGCAACAATGGCAAAAGTCCAAATGAAAGTTTACTTGATCTAGAGTAGCCAGAAAGATACGTGGTGAAGTAGGAGATGATGGATTAGTGATTTCAATTGCTCGTTGGAGGTTAATGTCAAGGAGATTAGATAGTGTTGTAGTTCATTTAGATTATTGGTTATTTGGTTTCGGGTTGGATTTGGTAGAGGTAAAGGAGGTGACAAGGAATTGGTGGTGATTAGAGAAGTGGGTAGAGTCCTATTAGGTGGAGGAGATGGTGGTGAAAGAGGAATATTGTGACTTTGTCTCTAAGGTTTTAGAATAGCCCTTCGGTGTTTTCGTGAGTAGTCACGAGGAGATTTGCTAGAGGCGGAAATGAGAATTAGGAAGAGAGGTGAAGAATTTTGAAGAGAAGAAGTAATTAAGTGTGAGGAGAATGAATGAGGTGATGTTGTTAAATAGGGGAATTTTATGCAAAGCATGGTGTTTGGAGAAGGAAACATCTAAAAGGTGTTTGGTTTGTTAGGGAAAAATATTGTTGTGGCAGGAATAGATAGGGACAAGGATGCTGAAAAAGAGGAGGCAAGAAGAATTTCGAGACTCCTTCTGTTGGCGGTCCCAAAAACATGTGGCAGTCCCATATATATTTCTGGGCCGCCGAATGTTTTTGGGGGCCATTTTCTGGAAAGTTACGAAATTCTCCAGATTTTGCCTGTTTTTCTAGAATATCCCAAGAATAGGAAGGTTGTAAGGGAGGTTGTAGCATTTCCCATCTTTCAAGAATCATATACTCAAAAAAATATGCAATGGAACTAGGTAGTAGCATATAAATCACATAAAAGTCCATGAAATGTCATATAACAAGCATTGAATGTGATTAGGGGAAGTTATACACGCACTAGAATATATCATAATAATACCTAGTTTAATTCTACTTGCGAGAGAGTTGTAACAAATAATCATGTTACGTTGCTACATCTAGTCTACGTGTGATGATTATGATGCACACGTCGAGCATCTTCATGAATTTCCTCAGTTGAGATGTTATATAGAGGATTCATTTTTGTTGGATAGGAGATAAATTTATGATTATTTGGAGAAAATTCAGTTAGTTTGTCAAGAAATTTTAACAACAAGAGTCCGTATGGCAGGATGCCATTGGATCGAAGTTTGAAGTCATTTATTCTATTTAGGATGAAATAAGAGATGTTAAAGGGTGTAGAGGAAGTGATGCAGAAAAGCATATAGGCTTCATACGCCGACAATAGATCTTTGTCGATATCAACGGTACATATGATGTTCTCACGAATGAGAAGATGTGCCTTTTTAGATAAAGACAAATCTCTTTGACGAAAAGATTGCATGGATCCTCAAATGCAAACTTGAAGTCATTTAGACGTTTCTTAGTTATATTGTATATGATTGAGGTTGGATGGGTTAATTTGGTATAGAGAAGATCTTTTGTTGGAGTAGTGTTGTGTTTGTTGATGGATTTTAAAGACCATTCATTGTTATAAAAACAATGTCCTTCAAACGGAATGTTGAGTAGTGTTCCAAAATCTCTAAATGATGCACCAACTCATTTTCTGTTTATTTTAAACAATATGATCCAAAGATCACTTACTAGAGTGAGTTCAAACGTTTGATAAAATTCTGATATGAATTTTGGATATAAGTTTCCTTTTAAATGAAGGAAGGTTTGAAATCCAGTTTTGTTTAGCTTCTTCTCTAATATACCTTTAGAATCAAAGGTTTTGTCAACAATTCTTCCTTCATGAATAGGTCGACAAGGTATTTTTAGATATGATGATTTTTGAGATGAGTTGGTATGATTAGGAAGTTAAGATTTGTTTGGGGTTAAAGAAATTTGAGTTTCTGTGTGCATGTGTTCATCTTGAGACATTCTTTTTCACCTATCATCAATAAGAGTGTTTTAGTATATAACATTCATAACTTTCAATATCCTTTAGACCAGTGTCTAGTGTGTGCCTATATGTAATAAATGTGGAGTAACGGTTAACTCGACCTAGAAATTAAAACCTAAAAGTTAACCCAAATGCTCCTTAATTTTATTTTGCTCATCCAAACATGTCGAAAAGTACGTATGAATTATGTATCTAGAGTTTTGTTCATGAGATCATTATGCATGTTTGCAAAAACGGTTTTTTAGAGTGTATTAACAATGCATAAAAACAATTTTATTATGTTCCTAATGTGAGTGATTTTGCAAATAAAATTAGGGTTTTGTGCAAAAACAATTTTTGACAAACACACTTCAATCTTGCAAATCCTATGTCTACGGGAAGCATATTAGTTGTACATTGCGTTCTAGTAGTTATAATTGTACACACTTGTAATAAAAATGAAAAATTACGAATTTCAATTTTTGTGTTCATCATGAACCCTACACACGAATTGAAAGAAGATAGACGAAATGACTTACAGTTGATGATGTTAATGATGTTAGGAATGATTGTAGGTGTTGATTTTATCTTCAATTTGAGTTAATTTGATCAATTTCGAGTTTTTAGTGTGTGTGGGTCGTGTTCGTCGCTACAGCAAGAGGAAGGGGTGTTTGTTTTTATGTTTTAGAAAAATAAGGGTGACAGACATAATGTTTCACTGGTGGCGGTCCCATATCGATATGGGGGCCGCCCATTTTAATCCGAGGGGCCGCCAATGATATGGGGGTCACCCTCAGCTGAGGGTTTTTGGACTGAATTTTGACAAAAACTTTACAAAGAGGAGTGACGTTTTAATTTGCATTTCGCGAATTAAAAATATTTAACTAGCTTCGGATGAAGTAATTAAATTGTCACGACGCGAAATGGAACACGGACTAGAATCAAGACAGAAGAGATAAGACAATTTATGGAATGTGTTCCATCATTTATAAACCAAGACGTAGATAGTTAAACGATTCACCGCTAGTGCTCTTTCGGTCCACATAATCTCCCGCATGATCAGAGTCGGCATATACTACGGTTTCGATGCCGGTCCCCTTAGGATACCATAATCCTAAGTGCGCAGTGCCTTTAATGTATCGGAAGATACGCTTAACCGCTTCAAGGTGAGAGGTTTTGGGAGCCTCTTGGAAGCGAGCACAAAGGCAGACACTAAGCATGATATCGGGCCTACTTTCCGTTAGGTATAATAAACTACCTATCATGCCTCGATACTTGGTACTATCTACCGACTCATACGTTTCATCTTTTGTGAGTTTAGTATCGGAAGGCATGAGGGTTTTCATTGGTTTAGAATCTTCTAAGCCAAATTTCTTACGCATTTCTTTAATATATTTAGATTGATTAAAAAAGATACCATCTTTCATTTGTTTTATTTGTAATCCAAGGAAGAAGTTAAGTTCACCCATCATGCTCATCTCGAACTCGTCATGCATGATTTTGGCAAATTCATCACACATGTCTTGACAAGTCGAGCCGAATATAATGTCATCGACATATATTTGAACGATGATGAGATTTGAACTTTTCTTCTTAGTAAAAAATGTGTTATCTACCATTCCTATTCTGTATTCATGTTTAATAAGGAAAGCTTTTAATCTATCGTACCAAGCTTTAGGTACTTGTTTAAGACCATATAAAGCTTTCTTTAGTTTATAAACATGATCCGGTTTCTTGAAGTAAATGAATCCCAGAGGTTGTGCCACATATACCTCCTCATTGATAAAACCGTTCAGGAATGCACTTTTTACATCCATTTGGAATAGTTTAAAATATAAAGCACAAGCATAAGCTAATAGTATCCTAATAGACTCAAGTCTAGTAGAAGGGGTATAAGTTTCATCATAATCGATGCCCTCTTGTTGATTATAGCCTTGAGCAACTAACCTAGCCTTATTTCGAGAAACGGCACCCTTCTCGTCTAACTTATTTCTAAACACCCACTTGGTTCCTATGATTGTCATATTCCTAGGTTGTGGAACTAACTCCTAAACATCGTTAGCAATGAATTGATTTATTTCTTCTTGCATAGCGATTATCCAACTTTCATCCGTTAAGGCTTCATTCACATTCTTAGGTTCTATATTTGATATAAAACAAAAGAAGTTACTTTGGTTTTGGGCTTGTGACCTAAGGGTTCTTTAATTAAGGTTTCCTATGACATTTTCTAATGGATGCTTCCTAGAATCCTTAATATTGACTACTTCGTCAATTTCTAAAGTTTCAACCTCAATGTCATTTTCTAAGTTTTTCTTTTCGGTCCTAATTGCTTCTTCTTCATCTAAGTCATCATCCACCAAGGTGATGTCTTAGAGGGTGGAGGAGTTTCATCGAATGTCACGTTGAGTGATTCTTCAATTTTCCTAGTGTGTTTATTAAGTATGATGTAGGATGTTGGATATCATAACACAATTAAATGAATAGTGGATTAGCCAAATTCTAGTAAGAGAAACAAAGAAAAAGCACACTCCTCTAGAGAGAAAGTGTGTGTATAAAATGACTAACCACCTCTTCCATAAGATGGAAGAGGCTTATATATGTCTTACAAAATCAGCCAAAGTGCTTTACTAATGGGCTTATACGTGGGCTTTAATACCCAGCCCATTTCCTAATGTTACACATTAAACGTTAGACTACGAGCTATAATAAACGGTAAAATACACGGGGTGACCGAGTCTTTTTCTAATATCTAACAATCTCCCCCTAAGGGAGGTCACCCCAAAAAATACTAAATTAAGCTCTGCAATCTTCAGATTGTCCTTGTGTACAGCTCGTAGTCTTTGATTCTTCTTTAGATATCGTATACTTTAATGTAGTGAACTTCAACCTTTAAGTCTTGGCTTGTTTCTTTAAATATGTCTTTGGATGTGATTATGAGCTTTCTTGAGATCAGCAGCCAAATGCAATCTCTCATCATCATCTCGTGAATTACGATGTCTTGTGAACTTGTGACATACAGACTGACATGCTCATACTTGTTGCAATCTTGAAAGCTTGACTTTATGTTCGAGCTTCTTCATCACTTTATAACTTCATCACTTTGACATACTGAGGAAGAAGCTGATATCAGAGTTTGCGGAAGCTTTGAAACTTTCACTCGAACTTTCATGATTTTTGTACAAGTGTCGGTTGAGTATGAGCATGCGGCGTTAAACTTGACACTGCTGGAACACGGTCTCTCCATCTCCATCTTTACATAAACCTGTCATAAAACAGTTAGCAATAAAGAGAAAATTGATTGAAAATCAATCGACATGTCACTTGTAAAAGTGTTTTTGTAACACATCGAGAGTTTTGATTATTTTTACAAAATCCAGCAACCGTAAATTCGTATACTGGAACAAGTTTGATTCTTATAGAATCGCACCATTGTTTCTTTCCAGTTGACATAAGTTTGATCCATTAAGGATCTCACAAGTCACCTACCAAGAGCTTGCTTGATGTTGGCTCTAGCAGGATTTCAATCTTTATTATGAATACATAAGTATCACTCAGATGTTCTAGAAAAATCACAAGGATAATGTGTAGGACTCTTAAGATATATTTCTTGTTTTCACAATGTGTGAAATACAAGTATATTAGAATAGTGTCCTAGTGAGATTTTTTATGATCTCTTGGCTCTAGACTCAATAGTGCGTTTTGGTTTAGTGATCGGAGGCTGGAGCTGACTGCCACCTTTTCAATACCGACTAACTTGGAGTGAGAAAGTTAATAGATAACGTGTTTAGTCTCCGTGAGAAATGAAACAATAATCTTTTAAGAGATTCTGAGTGGCTGGGGAGGGTTATGCATCGCATCACTGGGTCTATGATAACAGTCTTCAATGTCAGCAATCATCATAGTGATTATGACAGCATATGAATTGACCCGGTTTCTGCCTAAGTATATGGAGGGCTTCTTTCTTTACACCCTTTATCCGTATAATTCTTTTTAATTCTTTAACCCCTTCAGTGCTTACCGAGACTTCATGACTAGTACCTTGTTGGGTTTGTTCCAGTACTAGCTCCATCTCAGTCGGCACTTTTCCCTTATTCTCATTTTTACTCCTTTTTATATCATACCTAAGGACTTCTATACTAACTAGTTGATTGTCCCTGGGTAGATCCCTCCGGTTCTGGCTGGATCATGGGAACTAGTACCTAACCTTACCAACCTTATAACTCCGATAAAATTAAATGCATGGTCGGTCTTTTGGTACGGTTCTCCTTGCCATAAAACCATTTGAAAAACTCAATCAAGGTACTTGTGATATGAATATCAAAGCTTTTAGTACCCCGATTGTTTTTGCTTTTCAGAAACGCTCCCCCTCAACATGTATACCGATTAAGCAAAATTGTTTAACACATGGAGGCTGGGGTATACTTATGAGTCCATAAATCACATTTTATTAGTTAACATATTTTAATCACTTTTTCTCTCCTTATCAAAAATTTCAAACCGTTTGATATTTTGGATATCAAATGATTCAAATATGTTAGAAAAACTAGGAGAAAAATAGTGCCAGTTATTCACAAGCCGATAGCGGAACATATTAATGCTCCCACTCAAATCTTGAGGGATTCTGTTAGATACACCACTACTCTATAATGTACAAGATACAATATATATACCACAAAAGATATTGACCTGAATGCAGAGATGATGGGCTCATTCGGTTCTCTGAAGGAGTTTGTAGTCAATATCTCTTACTCGACCACCAACAAAGCATTCCAAGTTCTGGAAGATCCTTCTAGTCTTGAGTCTTTGTTCAATGGCATGTATAAATTCCTTGCTCCTTGTCACATCCTTATCAGTCCAAAACCGCGTGTTCATACTGGATTGAGCCGATTAACTTGTATTCCTTGCTTGTAATCAGTGCTTTCATAATATTTGTCAAGTACCATCACTAAATTGTTGGATCAAAAAGACTTCATGTCTTTATACTACTCAGATGGTATATATAATGTTTGTCAGGTTAATTGTACTATTTTTTTTTTTTTAGTAGTTATAATTAAACTTATACTTTAAATGTTAGTGCTGGGTAGTTATATGTTACTGCTGCTAGTTACTACTGTTAGTGTAAAGTTACTACTGTTAGTATAAAGTTACAACTGTCAGTAGATGTTAAGACTGCTCAAAGTTGAAGATGAGATATGCTAAAGTAGTTAATACTGTTAGTACAAAAGTTACCACTGCTAGTGTAACTTAGTGTTGTTAGTATAACTTAGTACTGTAGAGTATGTTAACATATGTTAGCATTAAAGTTATATTGCATAGTTAATACTGCTTGTGCCTCAGTTAGTGTGCTTGTTATAAAGATTTCACTGTTAAAGCAATTCAATGCTGAAGGATTATGATGACAGAGATATGATCAAAGACATGTCAGAGAAAAGATAAAGATTGTGTGGAGAACAAGAATACTTACAAAGATAAGTATTAGTTATTTAGATATATATGGATGTAATCTTAGTGTATATCTTATAAAGTTATGAAGATACGTATATGTTTAGAATTAGTAAAGAAATGCTAAGATTTGTAGTTATCTTGTAAAGGACTTCTTGGTGTATAAAAGGAGGTCCTAGGTTAAGGTTTGAGATATATCTTTTTAATACTTTTGAGAATACGTTTGTAAGCTTCAAGGTTGTAAACCCTAGTACTAAGATAGAGTACTCGTATTATTGATCTAATAATATTGAAGCATTTTCTTACATCTTGTGTTCATTTATTCATACTTATTGTTTCATTGATAATACTTCTAGAGTATTAAAGAGTAGATTCCGCATACTCTTTAGTATACACACAAAGTTTCTACCATTGTTATTTTGGATTTATTCAAGGTAACAAAATCTTTACAAGCTAAAGAATCGATCTAGGATTGGGATCAACAAGTGGTATCAAAGCTTGTGTTCTGAAACTTTGATCTAGAAGTCATGGAATTCGAAACTGCACAGAATAACACTACTGCTAAGCTTCCCATACTCAAACTTGGTGAGTATGAGATGTGGGAGATGAGAATCAAGCAGTACTTCCAGGTACAAGATTATGCTCTATGGGAGGTCATAGAGAATGGTAATTATGGGTATTTGTACCTCAAACATCACAAGAGACTAGCACTTCTGTTACAAAGATGTCAGTACCTGTAACTGCAGATGAAAAGATCAACAAAAAGAATGATGTTAAAGCCAGAAGCTTGCTACTCATGTCTATTCCTAATGAACATCAACTTACTTTCAGTCAGTATGATGATGCAAAAACAATGTTTGCTGCCATTAAAACTCGATTTGGAGGTAATGAAGCCACCAAGAAAACACAAAAGGCACTTTTGAAGCAACAATATGAAAATTTTAATGCTTCAAGCACAGAGTCATTGGACTCAATCTTTAACAGGCTTCAAAAGCTTGTTAGTAGGCTTGCAATTTTAGGTGTGGTTATCACTCAGGAAGATCTTAATTCAAAGTTTTTGAGAAGCTTGCCTCCAGAGTGGAATACACATGTGGTTGTCTGGTTGAATAAGCCTGATATTTAGACAATGAGTATTGATAACTTGTACAACAACTTTAAAATTGTTGAACAAGAGGTGAAGAAATCTGTTGGTGCAAGCAATGGTAATCAAAACATGGCCTTCATGTCTGCTCCAAGCACTAGCAGTACTAATGATGAAGTTAGTACTGCTAGCCCTAAAGTTAGTACTGGTAGCACAAATGTTAATACTGCTAGTACTCAAGATAGTACTGCCAGCCTTAGTGATGTAACAATTTATGCCTTTTTAGCCAATCATCCAAATGGGTCTCAGCTTATTCATGAAGACCTAGAGCAAATACATAAAGATAATCTTGAGGAGATGGATCTAAAGTGGCAATTAGCATTGCTAAGTATGAGAGCAAGGAGGTACTACCAAAGAACTGGGAAGAAGATCACCATAAATGGAAGTGATACTGCAGGGTATGATAAGTCAAAGGTAGAATGTTTCAACTGTCACAAGTTGGGACACTTTGCCAAAGAATGGAGAAATCCTAGTAGTCAAGATAACAGGCCTAGGAATTATGATCAGGGGAGCAGGAATCAAGAGAACACCATGAGAACTGTGAATGTAGAAGACACTTCTTCTAAAGCAATGTTAGCTATAGATGGTGTTAGATTTGACTGGAGTGACATGGCTGAAGAACAGATTCAGTCAAACATGGCTCTAATGGCATTTTCAGATTCTGAGGTACACAATGATAAATCTTGCTCTAAAACTTGTCTGAAAAACTATGAAACTCTTAAGAAATAGTGTGATGATTTGATTGTTAAACTTCATGAAACTGAATTTAAAGCAAGTACTTATAAAAGAGGTCTAGCCACAGTAGAAGATCAACTTGTCACATTTAGAAAGAATGAGGTTCTTTTTAGTGAATAAATTGCAGTTCTCAAAAGAGAAATAGGTTGCAAAGACTATGAAATAGGTCTGCTTAAGACTCAGTTTGAAAAAATTAAGCAAGAAAAGGAAGGTATTGATTTTAAAATTGAAAAATTTGATAATACCTCAAAATGTTTAGACAAGATGTTAGAAAGTCATGTAACTGACAAAAGTTAGAAAGGTATAGGGTATCATGTTGTTGCTCCACCTCACCCCTTATCCCTAAATGCACCTACAAAACTTGACTTGTCTTATTCAGGTCTTGATGAATTCAAAGAACCTGAATTTAATAAGTATGGTCCTAGGGATACTGTGTTAGAGTCTACCATTGATTGTGACAAAGAGTCAGATAATTCTAAGGAGAATACTGATGACTCTTTGGAAAAAGAACAAGTGACTGATAATGAGAGTAGCTCTGTTGAGTCTTTACCTAATGTTGTTAAAAAAACTATTTTTCATGCTGCTAAAAAGGTAGAGTTTTTCAAACCAAAGAATAATGAAAAACCAGTTAAAAGGATAAAATGCGTAGGACTCCTTTGTTACAAACATTGAACTTTATGTGTGTTCAACAAGTGTATTTTGACATTGTGTCCTATGAGATTAACTATGACTCTTCTGGCTCTAGACTCGATTTGTGCACTTTTGGTTTTAGTAATCGGAGGCTGGAGCAGACTGCCACCTATTCAATATTAACAATCTCGGAGTGAGATGTCAATAGATAACGTGTGTATCTCCATGACAAATGAGACAAGTTTCTTTTGAGAGAAACCCGAATGGCTGGGAAGGGTTGTGCATTGCATCACTGGGTCCATGACGACTTTCTTCAATATCAACAATCATCTTTGTGATTTTGATAGATTATGTATTGACCCGGGGTTTCTTCTCGGTTTCCTGGCCTAAGGTGTAAGGAGGGCTTCTTTCTTTTCACCCTTTATCCATACATTTCTTTTTCATTCTTCAACCCCTTCAATGCTTACCAAGACGTCATTACTAACACCTTGTTGTGATTGTTCCAGTGTTAGCTCAATCTTAGTCGGCATTTTTCCCTTTTACTCATTCTTCTCCATTCATACCTAAGGACTGCTATTTCTAACTATGGAGTGTCCTTGGGTAGATCCCTCCGGTTCTGGTTGGATCGTAGGACTTATTCCTAACCTAACCACCTTATGACTTCAGAATCGTCGTGAAATTAATAGGTTGTTGGGTATGAGATCGAACCATAAAACCATTTTCTGACATTGTTATTTTCAAATACTCCCCCTACACATGTGCTCCGAGATTCGAAATTGTTTAGCACATATCAAGGAAAAGAGTTGCACTTAGAGTCTTAAAGATCACATTCGTCTATAACATATTTTAATCACAATTCCCCTCCCCTATTTTAAATAAAAAACACTTAGTATTTGAAATACCAATTGATTAAAATTGACATGAAAAATTCTATGAGGAGAAAAATTATACCAAATATGCATGATTCAGATTCTGGATAGCTCCCCGTGTCAACAGTATATTGGGATAACCAATATTCTATTAAAACTTGGCATGGAAAGAAAAAATTGAGATATGACATCACAAAATGTGAAGACGGAGTGAGATGCCTTAGTGAACAATGTATATTAATAATTGACATTATAAGTTTCCACATTTTAATTTCACATAATGTGTTTGGATACATAAAATTGACATTTATGAGATGTACCCAACACATTAAAAGGCTTTGTTTTTTTTTAAAAAGCTCCCCCTCAGAAATTGATTCACATAAAATGACATTCTACATACTACAATTCTTTGAAAATTATTCGAGGAAGGGAGTGTTGAACACACAATTTTAACAAATACCACTTTTTATGGAAAAATACCACAAATTATATTGTAGACAATTTGACATTGAAAGTTCTTTTTGAAAAATTGTGTTCAACGATTTTAAAAACATGATAGAAGTACTCACTTCTATTTGAAGTAAGCGCACTGAGGCTAACATACTTCCCTTTTACATTCGGGACCGAGTTATGCACTGAAATGTACATAAGTCATAGAGAAAAATTTAGAAATGACATGTTTTGAAAGCATTTGAAACTCTTGCTCGAACTTCATTTACACGCCCGTGTCGATGTTAATCAACATTTCTAGGTACGTAAATGTTATCGATTCCAAGAGACATGTCGAGAAGATTCTTTTTGGTATTTTTTTGAAATTTTTCTGATTTTATATTTTGTTTTTATAGATTTTATATGTTTATATTTTCTTTTTGTTGGTTTTATATTTTTGTATTTTCTTTTTCAAAATTTTTTTATAAATAAAAAATAAAGAGAGAATAAAAATATTTACAAATAGAAGTTTCCATTAGCAGTGACAGTTGAAGCTAGAGTTGAAGTGGATGAAGTTGAATCAGGTTGTTGTTGACGTTTATTTGATGCATCAGTAGTAGTGACAGCGGAAGACTTTAAAACAACTTGATTTTCTCCATTGAAATATTCGTCGAACAAAGGACCGAATAGCAAATCCAGCTCATTTGACGTTGTTCGTCTTACAGCTCGCTTGATGAACTTCTATTGACATTGTGGACGCGAGGCATGAAACCGTTTTTGTTCAAACTCGTTTGACATTAAGGGGGATTTTTTCGAGACTTTGATCTGTTGTGAAAAACGTTTAATTTTCCTGTATGCAACATCATTGAATCCACTTTGACAAATGGGTTTCTGAGATGTCACCTTTTCAGCAACCATACTCTGAGATTTTCCTTGTTGACATTACATAAGGTACCTCACTTAAATCAAGACTTTGTTCCTTCTGAACATTGATTGATGTACCTGCACTTACAAAAATCTAGATTGTTGGCATTCATGAATTATGAGGATATCTCCATTTGAGAACCATCTGAGGGTTCCCTATCACCTTCTTGGTGTGCAAGCGTCGAATAACTTTCTTGTAGGAATCCACTAAAGACCAACAGATTCGAAAATCGTAACCTGTGGTTTTTTGTTTTTCACAACATAAGATCAGATCTAGGAGAAGTTTACATCATGACACAGCGAAATACGTTAATCGAGCAAAACCTATGTCAAGAACAAGAACACTCTACGGCGGGATTCTGAGTATAGCCCACAATTGAATAAACGGTTTGATACTTGTTTTGTGGACTTTATTGGATTGAATCTATAGCACGTGAATTCACTACTTCAGAGATTTGATTGTATATAACAAGCATCATGATTTGTGCATTAATGACCCACTTATGTGACAAAGAATAACAAACAAAGTATATAGAATCGGTGAAAAAGAACAAGAACTCTTACAGTGATCTGCTTTGGCACAGCCGTTTAACGTAACGCACTACTCTTAGAAACATGCAAACTTCCTAGAGATATTAATTGTTGCTCCTAGAGGTTTGAGTTTGCTATCATCAGTAGTGGTTTGAATTCTCAGCAGAAGTTATGCACACTAGTTTGTTGAGTTTCCAATCCCTCTTTACATGTATCTTTTTTCTTATCTACATCTAGATAGTAATATGAACCGATGACATTTGAACTAATCTGGCATGTTCATAGAACTATTCCTAGATGAGCTAGATGCAATTTTTTTTTATGTGATCAAGTTTTGCAAAGTGGATATCTGTTTCTTAGGCAATAATGTTTTGAGTGACTGGGTTTTTGACAAATTCTTGTTCACATCAACTTGGGAGGCAAACCGTTGTTTTTGACATTTGAGCCCTTGCAGATTTAAACGCATTCGGTTGTCTAACAACTGATTGGTTTCTTAGTGATGGTAAAACCGGTTTCCCCAAGACTGATGTTTTATCAAACTTAGTATCTACACTATTCCTTTAACATTCCTTAAGACAATTTTAAAGCAGCAATTAGCAAAAAAACCTTTTACCCTCTGAATCTGAGCTTTTAATTTCACATTATTAGCGAAGCAAAGATTTTGTCTGTTTGCCGTAGTCATATATCTTGTGATTTTAATAGAATCATACAAATCTTTGTAATGCTTGTTTCAAAAGTCTCATTTTCCTTACGTAATGTAGCCACACTATGTACGTAAATTCGATGTTCTCATTGTTTCAAGTCATCAATTTTCCTTTTCAATCTTGGCTTTATTACTTGTTTCATTCAAAATTTAACCATGTTGCCCTGATTTTAAAGATTGATTTTGATATTTTAAGTTCGAGAGCAATGCAATGTGCTTCCATTCTTAAAAAAGCTTTTTGAAAATTGGGCAACTGTCTCCTTTGAGCAAAATATATTCAACTCGGAGTGATTGTTTTTGAGTATTTAGTATGTCTGTTTATCGGTGATGAATCAAGCATAGGACTTTTAAAACTTGACATGTTTCAGGATTACTGGGTCAACCCACCTTCAAATATGATTTTAGGTTGCTCAGTATGTTTGTTGTCCTATAGCAAAGATATTGCATTCAACAGTCAATTGTACCTCAGCCATTGGCTCTTCGTCATAAATGGGTCTGATATCTGCATCATCAGCATCTGTAATCATCCTGACCTGCTGCATCATCTTTGCACTGTTGAGTCCTGTCCTACAAGCTATTCGTGTCAAAACCAAATACAAGCATCCAATGCTTTAAAACCCCGTATCAATCTTTACCTCATCGTCTGCAACTTCTTTTAAAGTATTTCACCCTTTCTTTTTTCATACTGTCTTTGATGACCTGTTGGGGTGACTTTCAATGCAACGGACCCTTCTTAACATTACCTAGGTGTTTGGAGTATATTACTCTGAAGTGTTAAAAAAACACTCTAGGTCCAGTGTATTCAACAAAGTACGTGTCTGTCATTTGACTGTCATAATCCAATGTAAACTTTGAATCGATGAACTTCTGGAACTGGTTGTTTACCACCCAAAAGGCTGTCATGGATCCATCTTCTTGAAATTCATCTTTGTCAAGTTGCTTTTGTAGTTGATCTACGTTGAGTAGCATTGTTCTTTTAGTGAAAGTTACAACATCTTGACCAAAGATTGACATGAATGCCCGTCTGAATCCATGTTTCGATGTGAGTGCCTTTTAAGTCAGCTTTTGAAAGAACTTAAAGGTGTGAATGAAGAGATCTGAAATAACCAATCATCTTCTTTTGCTTTTACATCTGTATTTGATTTGCAATGCCCATCTTGTTAGTTACCAGACTTCAAGCTGCATATACATAACATCAACTATTTACTTCCTTTACTAAATTTGCCTGGATGCAGTTCACCTGAATTACTGTCTTCTTTCTAAGAACAAGTGTTTTGTATGACAACTAAATCAACTTTCAATGAATCAACATTCAATGCTGGGAATTGGTGGAATGATATTCAGTTGTGTTTTGCAATCAACTTCTTTGTTATAAACAATTGGGAGTTCGTTGTTGCTGAAGAATTAAACTCAAGCATGTATATCTCGAGGGAAATCCATGTTAAAGATCATCGCAGTCGTATAATGATTTGGCACAATATCTTGGTAATAAATTCTACATACGCGCTTTGATTTCTGAATTGAAAGCATTTTCAAACGTTGTTTTGAGTTTGTCAAAGTAGTCTTGCAATCAGTCTGAGAGATTATTTCTTTGGTAAGATGCTTTTCTAGTAAGTCCAAGTCTTGAGAGAAAGTTCTCTTGAAGATATGTATGTTACCAAAATCTTGTAAAGTTTCTAATGAGAAAACTTTATGTTGTGACTGAAATGCTCGATAGACGTACAATGCATTTAATTCTTGAAAGTTGTGTCTTCTCTTGAACATTAGAAATTGAACAAGAAGAAACTGTGTCATTCTGAAGAACACTTGATGTTTGAGTTTACAAATTGTTATTTAAGTTTGACATTGTGAATGATGTTGTGAATGGATATCGAATCTTAAGTGTTTTATGAAGTGTTGGATTGTTATTGTTTGTGTAGAGAATGCAATTTAACTATCCACGGATTTTACAACATCTATGATTACAATATCGAGAATAAAATGACTTACAGAGTCGGAAGATTATGCAAAATCAATATAAGAAAAAACCATGAAAGTTAAAATTGAATTTGAAGTTAATGTTGATTATGAGGTTTGTTGTATGTTAATTGATTGTATGTAAAGTCCAAAATGAGTTCCTAAGTCCTTGAGGTTGGTTGTCTAAAAGAAAGGTCAAAGGTTGTAGCAATCTCAACGAAGAACGATTGTCAAATCTCAACCAAGAATGGTTTTACAAATTCTAAAATAGACAAATTCTCAAGAGAAAGTCTCATGAGTAGGGCAAATCTCAAGAGTAGGTCAAATCTCAAGTGACAAAACGAAGAGTTGTTAAGATTTGGGCAGCAAAAGATGTTAGATTTTGCTATATAAAGGTCTTCAATGAGGCAAAACCGCAGTACACATCTCAACCCTGTATAGACAAATCTCAAGAGCAAAACGCAGTGACCAAAACAAGCAAAACGCAATGACCAAAATGCAGTGAGAGCAAAACGCAATGACCAAAATGCAGTCTTCAATAAGCAAAACGCAATGACCAAAACGCAGTGAGAGTAAAACGCAATGACCAAAATGCACTCTTGAGGCAAAACGCAACGAATGAAGCAAAATGCAGTGTCTTGAGGCAAAACGCAACGAATGAAGCAAAACGCAGTGTCTTGAGGCAAAACGCAACGAATGAAGCAAAACGCAGTGTCTTGAGGCAAAACGCAACGAATGAAGCAAAACGCAGTGTCTTGAGGCAAAACGCAACGAATGAAGAAAAACGAAATGTATTGAGGCAAAACGCAACGAATGAAGCAAAACGCAGTGTCTTGAGGCAAAACGCAATGAATGAAGAAAAACGCAGTGTCTTTTTCAGCAAAACGCAATGACTTGAGCAAAACGCAATGACTTGAGCAAAACGCAATGACTTGAGCAAAACGCAATGACTTGAGCAAAACGCAATGACTTGAGCAAAACGCAATGACTTGAGCAAAACGCAATGACTTGAGCAAAACGCAATGACTTGAGCAAAACGCAATGACTTGAGCAAAACGCAACAACGAACACACCTTCAGATAGTCAAAACGCAGCCAAGAAAAAATCTTCAAACTTTCTTGTAAGCTACGAAATGATGTTAAAACCACTTAGTAATGATGCAAGGAAGTGATCTAAGCCCGAAAGTACAAGTCTTTAACACTTTTAACCACGAAACAAAGATCGAGCTTTGATTTTTTTCTTGCTTTTTTCGAACCAAAGAAAAACCAACAAAAAAACCCACGAATTTCTCACAAAACAAACACTAAGCAAAACACCCCCCTTGGCGAGTGATACCACATGTTATCCCACTAATCTAAAAAATTCCATTACAACAACAATTAATCTTTACAATATGCTAGAAAATAATAAGAAAACTTAGAGAGAGAAAGTAGAGAGAGAAACAAGAAAGGAAGATTAGATTAGAGAGTTGGTGGATTACAAGTGATAGAAATGTAACCAACACCCTTCACCAAGTGTGGTGAAGGGATATTTATACCCATGCCTTGCTAGCTTGGCACTTGGGCTTTCTAAACGGGCCGGGCTTGGTTTAACTTGGGCTTTGAGCTGGAAACACGGACAATATTAGATTACAATCCAAGCCCGTTGAACCCGACTAGCCTATTACAATACAAGACCTAGTTTGACTTTCTAAGACCTGATAACATTCTTGTTTGACTTAATATAATTAAGGCTCACACTAGCAGTATTAACACCAAACATAACTTCCTGTACTCTTCTTCAAATATAGACCTGCTCATAGTTCATACCTTTAAAGTTTGTCATACTCCACTCATGCATTTTTTGTTTCTTCCATCCTCCCCTGTTTGACAGGATCCTCTGAAATCAAATACTCTTTTGCATCTGAAATCATAACTTCAGCTTGTTTTCATCTTTTGACTTTCTTCAACAACAATTGTTTAGAGTCTTAACATGAGACTTCTAGACGTTGAAAAGAGATTTTCCAAAATGAACTTTATCAATCAATTTGGTACACAAATCCATCAATTTTTATAAGTTATTCACAGACTACGTCCTTTCCACTTCCAAATGTGTAACTTTTTGAGAGAGGTGGATCATTGGACTTATAGTTTTTGGCAAACTACCAGCCATAAACGGATTTGATGACTCTTTACTAGTTGCCGTTTGCCATGGAGTAGCCAATGCTTCATTGCAAAAACATGGTGCATTGATAACCATATATTTTTTAAGCATACTATCAGCTTCAACAGAATTAATTAGTCTTACCAAGGAACTGTTTGAATCCTGTGACTAGGCCAACTATTTGATGTGAAGCAAGGAGAGTTGAGAACCATACAATCTTTGGTAAATTGTCAACCATAATCGGATTTGAAAAGTCTTACCATAAACCGTTTGCTTATGGACTAGCTAGTTCTTATGCCTGTTAAGCATGGTGAACTGATGACCATTTGTTGTGTGGTGTAAAACCAACACTAAAAGACCATCCATTCTATCATCAAAGTTCTCATCAAAGTCCTCCCCTCAAATCCAACTATACATCTTTTTATTACCTGCAAATGTTAAACTAAAACATATGAAGTACAACAACCAATACAGAACATAATCGCTCAGTAACAAGAATAATTAGCATGAACTAACTATAACTTGTCACAAGAGAATTAATTTCTCTTGGAAACCCCAAGCCATTACTGTCATTGTTTCTACCCTTTGGATCAACATAGTTAAAATTGCTTACAAAACACATGATCCATTTTCTTGTAGACATGATTATACATCTTTATTTAGGTTCCATGCCCAGTAATGCTGTAAGCTTAACATCATTTAATCCCTTGTTCCTTCCCCAACAGCACTTGTCCATTCATTTTTTCCTTTAACAGTGATTAACCAGAAATATACCATATAGCATGAATTAACATGTTAATAAAATTTCTATTTCTCTAAGAGTCAGTTAGTTGTGAAAAAAGGTCTTCTTAATGATGAATGGAGACTTGAGAAAAGCATATGTCCTTGAGGTTTTGCAACAAATACAGAGTTAACAAACAGTAATGAATGACCTAGCAGCACTAACTGATGATGAAGTTCTTGAAAAGCCTTTTGCCTAGCAAGTTACTAAATGTACTAAGGTGACAACTTGGTTTAAAACTGCTGTTGGAGCAAAATTCCTTCTAGAATTAGAAAAATTTTGATGATTGACCCTCATTGCATTAGTCCAAACTGGTCTAACTTCCCTTTGAACCATTTCCCCTTTTTTCATATGTTCAAAACATGGTATTTTGTACCATCCTTTTATCATGAAAATCACAGTCTTTAATTAGATGATTAAAACTCCCACACACAAAACAAGCTTTTGGTGTAAACTGAAATCCAACTCCCAATTTTTTAGGCATTGGGGTATTCCAAGCTTATGGTACTGTTTTCCTAGGGTTTAGAACTAACTTGATCGCTAAGTTGATCAGCTAGCTTAGGTTATATGTGAACATTAAGAGATTCTAACACAACAGTCTCATCTTCATCACAATCAGAAACCCAATCTTCAATTATTGGAGCATCTGAAGTTTTCTTAACTTCTTTAGAGACATTTTCACTACCCTTATTTACCTTAACACCATATCCTTCAAATTCAGACTGTTTAAATTTCTCAAGTCCTGAGTTTGATAAATCAATACTAAGAGGTACAAACAAGCCTGTAAGTGGAGGGGGAACAACATTATATCCTAGACCCTTCTTATTGTTATTAGATATTTGCTTTCCATCAATTGATCCAAACTTTTTAGAGGCATTTTCAAAGTTGTCAATTTGATTATCCTCTTTTTCTTTCTTAAGTCTTTCTACCTGTTTCTTAAGACCATTATTATTATCTAATTCATTAAATGAAGCATCTCTTTTAAGAACAGCAATCTGATCACAAAGCATACTTTCATTTTTCTTATAAAAGACCAAATTGTCATTCTCACTGAGAGCTAGCGATCTCTATCCTTATGGGAGCAGGAGCTATCAAAATCAAATTCCAGACTTATTAAGATCTATTCTCAACTTTATCATACATAACTTAAGATCTTCAAAAATCTTAAGACAAGATTTAAGAGCAAGTTTTGTTGTTTGTATCACTCAAGAGTCAGAGAAAACCATAAGTGCAAAGTTGTCAGAAGCCACCTCATTGCCATGTATCTCCAATCAAAATTCCAGTCCTCATCTATAGCTAACATAGCCATTGGGAAGAAGATTCTGTTCACAATTCATCTGTTCTTCTTAAAGCTTATCTGAACTTCTATTCCTATTCTCTTAACTCCAGATTTCTGCACTCTCGAGCATCCTCTCTGATCCCAACTTATGACAATTGAAACATTCCACCTTTTTCCTGTCATAAACCAGGCCAGTATACATCCCAATTGATGATAGATCATTTTAACCAGTTCTCTGATAAAACTTTCTTGCTTCATACTACAAAGCCAATTGCCCACTTTAAATCTATTTCCAATCAAGATCATCTTTAAGATTTGCTCTAATGTCAATCATGAACAACTTAAAAAAGAGACCCATTGGGTGAGTGGCCAGATAAGCATATACTGTGGGCATCACTGAGACAAGCAGTGACTATTATTACTAGTGCTAGCAGCTACTAACAATGAAACTACCAGTACTTAACATGAACAATAGCGTATAACAGTCATTTTATACTGCTATGACCTGAGAGAAAGGGCCAAAATCTTAGAAAGTACTGTTTTTGACTAGAGTTACACTTTCTTTTGACTTCAGTGGTTCAAAAACAAAAGAATTCTTAAAAGTAGTTTGAGTAAAGGTCATCAAACCTATTGAGCCCATATCTGAAATTGTTCCTCCAGACCACAACCATGCATACCCCATTCAGTATGACGACTTCATAAGATTTCAGGTTAAGATCTTTGGAGTGATGATTTCACCCTAAGATAGTTATTTGGCTAACAATTTTCAAAAGCCTGTTAAAGATAAAGTTAAGTGACTCTGAGCTATGAATCGATTGAAGGTTTCATACAACTGCTTAAGAAGATGTCTTTTTTGAGTCTTTCTTGGTGGCTTCATTACCGACCAAATCTTTTGCTTCTATGGCTACAAATAAAGACTTTGCATCATTGTGTTTATTGAAAGAAAGTAACTGCTCACTTGGAAGTGTCTTCATCAGGATGTTAGGGCTTTTAAGATCATCTTCTTTAGGATCTTCTATTCTGCAGTTAACAACCCAGGTATTGGTAAGTAGTCGATGTACCATAATCGTTTGTAGTGGTTCGACTAACTAAGCATTGAAAGAGTTTTGCCTATCCTCTAATGATCTCTCTCCCAAGAGTATAAACTAGAAGTTGAATATATGACTCTATTCTGAGTCTCCATGTGTCATATTCACCTTGCTTGAGAAGTGGCAGTTTTGCAAGAGAATTGTTTTAGGTATTTTCTAGATCCATGGTTTTTGATATAGGGAATGAACAGTGAGATGGATCTAGATTGTTTCTTCTAGATCAAGGTTTTAGAACACCAGCTCTGATACCACTTGTTGGTTCTAATTGAATGGATCTTTAACTCCTTAGATAAATCTAAACAACTAGATTAGAAACCTTGTGGTGTATATATAAAGACTATGCGGAATTAATCTTTATATACTCAGAAGAAACAATCAAACAATGAACACAGAACTTTCACTATATTGAACAAATCGCAAAACAACTATATGTTTTGCCTAATAGCTAATCGTGTTCTTCTTCTATTCTCTGAATATTGATCTATGAATGAATATCTAACTATGCCGTAAGGGTTCCTTTTATACACCAAGGAAAAACCCTAATAGGCTTACAAAACGCGTTAGGAGATTATGCAGAGATCATGCATATCTATTCCTAATTTATCTCATACATATCTCATAAGCAGCACTAAAACACTAACTAACAGTACTAACTATATACTGACAGTACTAACATTGTACTAACAGTAGTAACTATAACTAACAGTAGTAACTATAACTAACAGCAGTAATAAGTCCTTCAGCAGCATTATCTTGTAGAAGCTCTTTAATTCCCAACAAAGGACATGTTTTGAAAGCATTTGAAACTCTCGCTCGAACTTCATTTATTCACCCGTGTTAATATTAATCAACATTTCTAGGTGCGCAAATGTTATCGATTTACGAGAGACATGTCGGAGAAGATTATTTTTGTATTTTTGAAATTTTTGATTTTGTATTTTGTTTTTATAGGTTTTATATTTTTATATTTTGTTTTTTTCTGATTAAATATATACAAAAAATTACTGTGATTTTGCAAGACGTTCAAGTTCATGAGGAGACAAGCTTCGCATACCAAGGCGACAAACCAAATAGTTGAATCGATCTACTCGAAGAGCTTTGGTGAAGAGGTCAGCCAATTGGTAATCCGTCTTGACAAAATACAGTTCAATCGTACCCTTTTCCACGTGTTCCTTTATGAAATAGTAGCGGACAACGATGTGTTTTGTTCTAGAGTGTTGGACCGGGTTGCAGGATATGGCTATGGATGATTTTGAATTACAATAGATAATAATCTTGTGGAAGTGATAGCCATAATCCGTTAACTGTGTCCACATCCAAATAACTTGGGCACAACATGCGGATAAAGACACATATTCTGCTTCCGCGGTTGACAGCGCCATACAGTCTTGTTTCTTTGAGGACTAGCTAACTAGCTTTTCACCTAGGAATTGAGCTCCACCGGGAGTACTCTTGAAGGTGTCTTTACATCTCGCATAATCAACATCTAAAAATCCGGTTAGTTTAAAACCAGAATCCTTCGTATACTAGAGACCCATATTAACGGTTCCCCAAAGATAACGAAAGATCCTTTTAACCTCCTTGAGGTGCTTCTTCGTTGGACTTAAGCCTTGAATCGAGCACAAAACAAGATATAGCATGTATAATGTTTGGTCTATTAGAGTAAGATACATTAGGAGTACCACTCATGCTACGATTATTTTGTTGCATCGACTGAGACACCAATTTGATCTAGGTCAAAGCTTGTGCTTTAGATCTCCCATTGATTAACCAACGGGATCACAAGTTACCATTCCATATTTTTTAAGGATTATCTAACACGTATTTTGACTTGGTATTATGAAAGATGCGCCACAGGGGATTGGTTAACTTGTAAACCAAGGAAAAATGTCATTTCCCCCATCATCGACATTTTGAAGCGGCTTTTCATGAGGTCAGAAAATAGTTGGGTATACCTAGGGTGTGTAGAACCAAAGATAATATCATCAACATAGACCTGTACCACTAAGATGTCGTCGTCAAAGCGCCTTATAAACAACGTTAGATCAATTGTGCCTTTGAGGAAGTGATTCTGTAGGAGAAACGTTGACAATTCGTCGTACCATGCCCGTGGTGCTTGCTTTAACCCATACAGTGTCTTCTTTAACTTGTAGACATGGCTTGGATGATCAGCATCGATGAAACCTTCAGGTTGACACACGTACACGTCTTCTTTTAACGTACCATGCATGAAAGCAGTTTTCATATCCATTTGAAACACAATGAACGATTTGTGTGCAACATATGCCAAAAATATCCTGATAGCTTCCATTCTAGCAACCAGAGCGAAGGATTCTTCGAAATCTATTCCTTCCTCTTGGCGGTACCCTCTCACAACTAGACGAGTCTTGTTTCGGATGACCGTGTTCTCTTCATCATGCTTGTATTTTAATAACCATTTCAAAGTTAGGGGTTTTATGTTATCTAGAGCAGGAACTAACACCCAAACATCAAGCCGTTTGAACTGTAGAAGCTCTTCTTGCATTGATTCAATCCATGCGGGGTCGGTCATAGCCTCTTTGACATTCTTCGGTTATATAGTGCTCACCGTTAATGCATACATGCACATGTCACCATCAGATCAGAGTTGATTCATTGTCAAAACTGGTCGTGAGGGTTCTCCTATCATCCATGTCACCATATGATCGGAGTTGATTCCTTGTCAAAACTGGTCATGAGTGTTCTCCTATCACTTATTCCAGAGGGTGATCCTTAGTCCACTGATATTAATAAGGGTATGGTTGGTAAAACGTATGCATGTTTGATGGATCCGCATATTGTGAAGATGATGATTCAGCAGCGCTTATGGATGGAGTAGCAAAAGGATTTACAAACGTATTTCCATCAAGAATAGCATTCTTACTACGTTGTTGTGTTTTGAGCTTGTCAACATCATGTGAAGTGTTTGGAAAGTTTGTAGCTTGAGAGGATGAATTTGTTGGTGTCAGTGCGGTGTCTGCTATTGATGTAGATGTAGTTAGAGTCTGAAGAACTTGAGGTGCTTGATTAGCGGGAACAGTTCTTGGAGCAGATGACGGTTGACCACCAATATAATCATCATCCATAGCTTCGAACAGTAAATCCAATTCATGTTCAGTTGGTTGTTGAGTTGTTATTGTTGACGGAGCATAAGTAAGATCGAGTCCTAAACTGATTTTTCCAGAAGTCATACTTTGAAGCCCGGGTTTTGAACTAGAGAGTAATTAACGGTTCATGATTATGGGGACTTAAAGGCAAAGCAGTTACTTAGGCAATAGTAAATTGAAATAGCATACATAAATAATTGCATACATGTTTATAGCATGTATCCCCATCGCGGGTTTATAAAAAGATTGAAATGCGAGGCTATGAACTCACCTGAACGGTTATAGGGAAATTGATAGCAAATGTATATGGAATGAAAGTAATGGTTTTGTCACGGGCAACCTGGGGTAATATATGTGAAGAAACATGTAATCTAATGATCTACCAAGAACAAGAGAGAGAGATGTGGGTTGTGATGTTTAGTGAGAGAAAGTATATGGAATGGATGAAGTGTTATTACTATATGGAAAATGGAAAAAATGAAACAACCAACCCCTCTCCAAGGCTAGGAGAGGGCTTATATAGTTACATGATGGCCGGCCCATGGGACTATGATGGCTTTCCATGGGCCTTTGGCCCGGATTAGCTTCTATAACTTATAACATGGTTCCCACAATCTACGAGCCTAAGACCTATTCCATATTGGAATATCAGTGGATCCGACACTTTTTTGTTTCCAACAATCTCCCCCTACGGGAGGTCACTCTATTTTACAAAACTTTAAGCCTAGTATACAATGCTTTGTCTTTAGTCTTTAGCTTGTCCTTTTGACATTCTCCTGTAAGTATGTTGTAGTGATCATTGATTTCTGGATTGAGCTTGTTCCTTAAACTTGTTGTATTCGTACCTTGTGATCTTAAAGCATCTTGAGATCATCAACCTAAGCACCATTCTTCTCCATCTTGAAACTTTGCATCTGTGGATTTGTGATTTCTGAACCAACATGCTCATACCTTTCTTGAATGGTTGTCTTGAAAAACTTTAATGCTATGTCTTTCTTGAGATTCATTAACTATAATGTTGGGAAAATAGATTGTAACAGACTTAATACTGGTAGTATAACAGTTAAGTCTGGTAGTAATAGTTAGTTTGTTTAGTTATTGAGTTTAATATGGCTATTACTAAGTTTAGTACTGAGTCTAGAGTAGCAGTTACTAGAGTTAGTACCCTGGTCATAGTTAGTTTGTTTATAGTTAATCGTTAATGTACATAATAGTAATAGTTATCTTAGAGATATCTTAGGAGATATCTTAGGAAAGGATATGTATTATCCTTTAACGTTTGTAAAGCCCATTAGGGTTTTCCTTGGTGTATAAAAGGAACCCTAAGGCACAATGTTACAAGTACGTTTTAGAAATATCAATAGAAGCATAGAGCTTAATAGCAATTTAGAAATTATCGTTTCTTCTTTATTTTATGTGTTAAGATTCCGCATTTTTTTCTTTTCCGTATTTAATTTTTTTTTTTTTTTTTGTTTTAAATTTTTAACCATTTTTTTTTTTTTTATCAAACACTGGAAAATTCATAGTAGCTGTCTTTATATAGTTGATTTGGATTTATCCAAGTTATATATAGTCTTACAAAGGTGTCCGATCACTTAACTAGACCTAACGTTGGTATCAGAGCCTTAGCGGGACTCTGAGGAAAGAAGAATCAATAGAACCACAATACAACAAACTACACTTCCTACAAAGTGTCATAACTGCCATTCGATGATTTCTAACAACATTCAGTGATGGTGACGGAATCAAACCATGAAGATGCATCAGACACTGGTACGCCACCTAAAACAACAACACACAACAACAAGTGATTCTCAAACAACTGCTATCTCAAATATCAACTTTCTAATTCTGGAGATGGAGGATTATGATATATGGGGCTATGGAGATGGAGCATTACCTTGAGTACTATACATGAGTATGGAAGGTAATTCAGCAATGGTACTCTAAGTAGAGAATTTCAATTGATATAGGATGGTGTGGTTCGAGTACTTTCACTAGTTACTGCTGCGAGATTCTAGCTGTTGTAAAAAGGAGAGGAAGGCTAAAAATATTTGCTGTTGGCCATTCCAAAGAACATATGAGAAGATTCTTGGACATGGATGATGCAAAAGAGGATTATGGACGCCATCAGACTTCGGGTTTGGTGGTAATGCAAATTCAAAGAAAATGGCAGAAGGTGTTTTCAAACATCAGTTTGAAGCAATTCAAAAGATCAATTCTGAAGGATTAGAAAGGGACTATGACAGGTTTTCAACAGTTATTTCTCTTATTGGAAGCTCATGGTGCTGAAGTATCAAAGAAGATGCAAATAATATGTTTCCTTAGATTTTTGCTTCAGCATGGTCCAATACTGGCACATGACAATGGAAACTAATCCAGAGATTGACCAATTTATTATTGATGTTTGTTACAATAACCTTTAGTAGTGTATGAGCAAGAAATTCAAGGTGCTCCAAACACATCTTCAAGTGTCAAAATGTTGCTTTTGTTTCCACAAAGCAAAGTTAGCATAATAGGTTAGTTGGTTTTACTGGTGCATACCGTTCTTGCACTCTTTCTACTTCTTCAAAACAATATTACTGAAAAAGAAGTTCTTGCTGGTTTTGCTGATGAAGTAATCATATTCCTATTTTCAAACAACAGAAGATTTGGAAACTTACTTCATGAGATTTGGAACAGATTGATGATGTAGATATTGAAGAGATGGCCTCGATCTGCGCGGCACTCTCAATAGCAATGATTGCTATTTAATGAAGAAGTTTCTATAAGACACAGGAAAGACGAAGAGACGCGTGGCATGGAAAACGCCTATTGGCTTTGACAAAAAGAAAGCTTGAGTTGTTTTCAATTGTACACACTGTCACTAGAGAGAGATATAGGGAATGTACAGCAAAGGGGATACATGATGGAAAGAAGAAGAGAGATTCCTTTATCAACATCAAAGGAAGCTGCGGAGAAGTGAAGAATCAGTAATGATGATGGGATTGTCAATGGGAGAAAATACTGAAGCTGAAGAAAACAAATATGCCTTTATATGGCTTCAGTCAAAGCAAAAGGTTCTTTGTGTTCTAAAACTTGCATTGATTCATATAATAAGCTTAAATATTACTAATGAACAAATGAAATCAGTTCGGTGATCAAGAAGCCACAAATACTTACATATAGTCAAGCTGTTAAGAAACTAGAAGCTCAACTTGTTACTTTTCAAAAACAGCAATTTTCTCTAAATGAAAAGCTTACATTTCAGGCTAATGAAATATATGAAAAAGATGAAAAGCTTAAAAGATATAGGAGAATAGGAATGAAAGCTGTCAAAGAAAAGGAACAATTGCAGAAAACAGTAGATTCATGGAAAGACTCTTCCAAGAATCTTTGGAGATTAATTAATTCTGGCATGAGTTCAAGTAGTAAAATTGGCTTAGGGTATGAAATAAAATCAAATGATGAGGTTCTAAGTTATGAGGAAGAAATGAACTTTTCTGTTTTTAAATGTTCAAAAGAGGATTCAATAGGAAAGCCTTCATACAGTAGATTTACAAAGACCAATGATTTTAAAGGTGTCCCACATCCCTTAAATGGAGATTATACTCCTAAACCACAAGAGGAAATTGATGATTCTTTGTATGTTTATGGTAAGAAGGGTCCTCAAAAACCTGAAATTAGTGTGTCAGATGAGAATTCTTCTGAGCATTCTTCCTGTCAATCCAATGACAGTGAAGGATCTTGTGAAAATATCTCTGAGCACTCTTTTGAAACTGAATCAGAAAGTTTAAGTGAACCAAATGAGATGTCTAAGTCAAGGTTGGAAGTAACTAATGAAAAAGATGTGTCTGCTCCAAAATCAAAAGAAGTTGAACCTAGTTGTGTCTCACACATAAAAACTCCTAGGCAACCACTCAAAGATAAAGAAACACATCAAGTTGATAGAAAGAATTGGAATGATATGATGAAAAGAGAACTAGGGGAAGGTTACTCTTTTACAAAGAAGAAATGTTTTGTTTGTGGTAGTCTAAATCATTTGATTAAAGATTATGACTATTATGAAAAGAAAATGGCTAGGGAAGCTGAGGTAAAGAGGGTTGTTAATACTGGTAATGGGGTAGCAAAACCAGTGTGGACTAATACTAACAGGATTAATCATGCTAATAATTTTGTTCCTAGATCAGTACAACTTAATGCTGGTAGGCCACAGTTTAATTCTGTTAGGCCTAATCTTAATACTGGTAGGACAAATATTAGTTCTGGTAGGTCTAAAGTTAATACTGTTAGTCCTAAAGTTAATTATGTTAGTTCTAAAGTTAATACTGTTAGTCCTAAAGTTAATTCTGTTAGTCCTAAAGTTAATACTGTTAGACCTAGACAAACAGTACCTAACAAGACCTCAAACAGTTTAAGTCCTAAAAGACAACAGATGAATCAAAGTAATCAAAGAAGGGATTTTTCAACATCATATTCATCTGTAAGAAGACCTTTTGCAAAGTCTACAGTACAAATGGCTCATGCTGTAATGGGAAGTAGGGGATCTGCTGTTAAGACCTCAACAAGTTATAATTGAAGGAACTCTAGGCCAAACTTCAATTATAACAGTGGACCTACTTTTATTAGAACTGTGAATGCTAATGGTCCACAAGGCAGAC